>MKYO02016789.1:277983-420769 GCA_002013955.2 Citrus medica
TCTTTCCTTTACCCTCATAATTAAAATAAATAAATAATCTCTTATTTATTAAATTTAAAAATATTATATTAAATAAATATTTTATTCATTTAAATAATAATATTATTTTATTTTATAAATTAAATTCATTAAAAATAATAAGATTAAAATTTAATTTTAATAAATATTATTTATTTATTTATTTAATAATAATAAATTTTACTCTAAGAAAATATTAATTTTGTACTATATTATTATCAATAATAATGTTTCATTTGTATTGCTATTATTAATATTTTTTTTCACATAATTTAAATTAAAATTAATTAAAAAATTATGATTTACATAATTAAGAATATTAATAATTATTATGAATTTACAAATATGATAAAATATTATTTTATTTTTTTAATGTATTATTTTTTTTATTACAAATTATAATTCTTTAAACAAAGATAAAATTATATTTTAAAACTATTTACTCTCAATACAAGATAATGTAAACACATAATTTAAATTTTACATTCAATTTCATTCTTTCATTCTAACGTAAATAAACAATTTACTCACTCCCACTCTCAATCCTAAGATTCTCACTCCAAAGCCACCGAATAAATATTGCTTTGAGCGCTGATGATTCTCTTTATGTTTCTCCTTTTCCTTCCCTCTTTTAAAGAAATGGAACAGTCGAAGATTGGGATGCGGTGTTGATCTAAGCTTCTTCTGCCGTGGCTTCTAAAGACATGGTGGCCCGTGGCGTTTGTCACTTTCAGCCAATATTTATTTTCATTATTTTTTCTGCAGTTAGTTACAAGCGACAGCGTTTTCTTCACTGTTATCTCCCAGATACTGAATTCAATATTCCACTATTATTAGGAATCCCTTTGTACAGTACACAATTCCTGAAGCTTACAGATCTACTGGCACAACAGATATTCACAAATTTTTACTACTACATATAGATCATACCATAACATAATGAAATCATATTTTCAAGATAAACACATGCATAACCAACCATAGCTGAAAAACGATAGTTCTCCAACAGGCCACGTTGATAAAATAAAGATGTATACAATGGAAACAACATACAGCCACATAGCTTTTTCACCCAGAAAAGTAAAAGCAGCAGAATATGAACCAGTGCGACTAGAATCCAACCACTACAACACACAAGCAATGAAAAGAACACAAAGCTAGAATTAGAAACACAGATCATCTCAATACTCATCTCCCTCATCACCGTCTTCACCCTCACCAGACTCAGCACCAACCTCCTCATAATCCTTCTCCAAAGCAGCAAGATCCTCGCGGGCTTCAGAGAACTCACCTTCCTCCATCCCCTCACCAACATACCAGTGGACAAATGCCCTCTTAGCATACATCAGATCAAATTTGTGGTCAATGCGAGAAAACACCTCAGCAACACTGGTTGAGTTCGAGATCATGCACACGGCCCTTTGAACCTTCGCGAGATCGCCACCTGGAACAACAGTTGGAGGCTGGTAATTGATACCACACTTGAATCCAGTTGGGCACCAGTCAACAAATTGAATGGTGCGCTTGGTCTTGATGGTTGCAACAGCAGCATTCACATCCTTGGGAACTACATCACCTCTGTACATAAGGCAGCAAGCCATGTACTTGCCATGGCGAGGATCACACTTGGCCATCATAGATGAAGGCTCAAATGCGCTGTTGGTGATCTCTGCAACAGAGAGCTGCTCATGATAGGCCTTCTCGGCTGAGATTACAGGAGCATAAGATGAAAGCATGAAGTGGATCCTAGGATATGGGACCAGATTTGTCTGGAATTCAGTCACATCCACGTTTAAGGCACCATCAAACCTCAATGATGCAGTCAAGGATGATATGACCTGCACAACACACAGAAACACAATAAGTTTGGGAAACAAGAAACTTTAGGCAGCACTAAGTTAGTTTCTAATTAGAATAGAATAACAGAAGGTACCTGCGAAACCAAGCGGTTAAGGTTGGTATAGGTGGGGCGCTCAATGTCAAGGGAGCGCCTGCAGATGTCATAGATGGCCTCATTATCAAGAAGAACAGCAACATCAGTATGCTCCAGAAGAGAGTGGGTTGAAAGCACACTGTTGTAAGGCTCAACAACAGAGGTTGAAACCTGAGGAGAAGGATAGACGGTAAATCCAAGCTTGGACTTCTTGCCATAGTCTACAGACAGACGCTCCAGCAGAAGAGAGCCAAGACCTGAACCAGTACCACCACCCACGGCATTGAATACCAAGAACCCTTGCAGACCAGTGCAGTTATCAGCAAGCTTTCGGATTCGATCCAAGCACAGATCCACTATCTCCTTCCCAACTGAAACAAAAGAACAATAGGCAATTAACATCAAATGAGATTAAAAAAGCAACGTCTTAAGGACTAGGTGCAAATAATTACTAGTATAGTGGCCGCGAGCAAAGTTGTTAGCAGCATCTTCCTTGCCACTGATGAGCTGCTCGGGGTGGAAAAGCTGACGGTACGTCCCAGTCCTAACTTCATCGATGACGGTGGGTTCTAGATCTACAAAAACTGCACGGGGGACATGCTTTCCAGCACCAGTCTCACTGAAGAAAGTGTTGAAAGCATCATCACCTCCGCCAACGGTCTTATCACTTGGCATCTGGCCATCAGGCTGCACATGATACAATAGATCTTAGAAATTTGATAAAAAAGAATTCCAGAAAAAAAAATCTTAGCTATTTAGATTTTTTTGCAAAAATAAAAAAATCATCCAATAGTTTCTGCAAACATTTTCACGTAATGTAGAACGAAAAACGAGCCATTCTTAAATGGGAAACTATCTCGCATCAAATACACAACAACGATAACAACAAAACAACTGAGATCTGGAGTCAAATGCAAATAATACACATAAAAAATAAAGTATAGACAGGATCTGGAGTCAAATGTATAGATATTCAGGTTAAAAGATATTAACCTACGCATCGATTTCCAAAATACATTGTAAACCGCAGATAAGCCCCTAGATCCGACTAAATGTGAGAAGTAAAGAGATTCAAGATCTCTATCATATGCAACTGAGAATATTGACAGAATGGACTAAGATTCTTGCATCAGGACACAAGATATGGATCCGAATGCATCAATATTAAAATTAAAAATCCAAATAAATTAGCAATATACACTGAAAATCGCAGACAAACCCTAGATCTAACGAAACGTCAAAAAGCATACTACATTTCAAAGAAATTGCCAGTGAGATCAAGAAATAGATTACCTGAATGCCATGCTCGAGGCAGTAAAGTTCCCAGCACGCATTACCAACCTGGATACCGGCTTGACCAATGTGAACGCTAATGCACTCTCTCATTTTGTTAAAAGTGAGCTAAATCGGAGAGATGTTTACGGAAAATTCAGAGAAATGAAGATGGCGTTTATTAAGACGCCGATCTCTTTCGATTCAAATGGCTGGTGGTTTCTGGTGTTTATCTCCGAGTTATTATATGGAGAAGGATGGTGGGGGTATTTAACTGCGGTTAGTTAACTGTGGTTAGTTAGATACAGCTGTTGTCGACGAATTTTTAAAATCGCATTCGAATTTTAACCGTCCGTCCATCCGATTTTCACGAGGTCGTTTCAAAATTTGAATTTCCTGGTGGGGCGCATCTGTCATCCATGTGACGTCGTATCAAAAAATTGTAATATTAGCGTATAATTATGAGAGTTGTACTACAATCGGCCCCCAATCTCACATAAAACTCTCTAAAAGTATCCTCATTTTTTTTTAAATACACTCTTTTATTTTTAAAATAGACTCTCCTATTTTTCTAACTTTTTTTTTAACTTAAAGTAGCATTATACTATTTTCTTTTCTGTCATAATTTTGTTGTTATCCTATGTATCAATTAAAAAGTTTTATAGTTATTGATTTCTAAATGTCAATCACTATGTTAAATTACACATATTTTAAATTATAATTTAAAAGTAATATTAAATATAAAATTTCTTAGTCGATAACAAATAAGGAAAGAAAAATAAATTATTCTAAAAATTTTGTAATTTTATTTTTATTAGATGGAAGTGACTGATAGCAAAAAGAAAAAAAATGGATCGATTATGGGTGCCAATAGCTTCACTCTAATTTATATGAAGCATATTAAGTTTTTTTAATGCTATTGATTTTTTGCTTCTTCTAATGGCTTTTCTTCGCATGGTTGCATCATCATCATCATCATCATCATCATCATCATTATTCAAGTGCTATTTACTATTCATTGTTGAATTCTTAATTGGTAGAGTTAGGTTGGTTGTCGGTGATGATATAATTGTAGTATGAACTTTTATTTTGTTAAATGCTAATTAATGCTACTTTTTATTATTTTTATTTTTATTTTGTTTTTATTTTTTCAGAACTTAATAAATTATGAGAAAGTTTACAAAAATATATCATTGTAGATGAAATTTGATTTGATTTGATTTTGATTAAAATTATAATAATAAAAAGAAAAATGTATAAATAAATTGAAATAAATTATTTTTAACAAATTTCTACTAAACACACTTTCACAGTTTCTATGTCTTCAAATAAACAACTAAACACATTTTTTTATTATTTTTTACATTTTTTTAAATAACCAAACTTGTTTTTGGTGTTTTTCTTTCATATACGGTTTTCATTACAAAGTGCCAAATAATTTTTATTTTTAAAAAAACCACATCAAAAAAATCATTTATGTTGCCAAATATTTTTTAAAAAAAATCACATCAAAAAACATCATTTACCTTCTAAAACGCACCTGAATTTTTCATTTATTCAATTATTATTAAGATTTTTTTATATTTTAAATGATAAAATGATGGTTTCTATTAGTAATGCAAGTGCATTATTGTGTTTTCTAAGTCAATGACAGTCAATAATTAAATTTAATAAATTTTTTAGGATAACTTGAAGATTATCATGGGTAAAATAAAGTTTAGTGATTTTTCTTCTTTATTTTATTAACTTACGCACTCATTGAAGCTTGAACCTAAAATATAAGTCTTCGGAAGGCGCCTTTTTATTATTAGAATTAAACCTGAACTTTAAACGAGAATGTAATTTGTCATCACTCTTTTATATGTGTATGTGTATATATTATGTTAGAACCCCAAATTATTTATTTTGTATAAACTAATATGATATAATAATAGTGATTTTATCTAAATTCCAAATAGTTCATATTATTTTTTGCAGTTTTATTTTAAGATAGCTATATTAATGTCACACCGATTTTTATAAAATAATTAGTGAGTGCGACATTATTCTTCTTAAGTATTAACCTTGACTTCTCTCTCATGCATCAAAGTTGTTACCGATTGAAATAAACTATCATAAATGACAATGTTTCCTAATGACTTTGCAATTGGATCTTATTAGCCCAAGAAAAGGAAGAAGAAGAAGAAGAAGAATAGTCAAGGTACAAATCTATTAATTATATTTTTATCTTATTCTACTTACTCAGAAATATAGCTAATAGAAATGGCAAGTAAATTTATGTCTACCATGAACAAGGTGATCTGGCAATTTGTCATGGAACATGATTTTGGGTAGATTTAGATGCTTGATGTTTATCTTTTTGGGTCTATTGATATCCCCTCTTTATGAGTTTGTGTAGTGAGACATTTATTTAAGCTATGCCAAACTCATTCCTTAGCTTTTAAGTCAAGCAAAGATAAGTGTTCTGATACAAAAGAGAAATTCTTGATCATTTCGGCAGAATGCATGTGGCACCTACCAGCAAAGGCTGTGACGATTCTAATTTTACAGCACCTCTCTCTATTTTTCTTAGATTAAAATTGTTTTACATTGAGAATAATTAATCAATTACGGCTCAAATTTGAAAGGAAAAGAAAGTGGACAGATAGAAGGAGCTACGTACGGTAGTAAGGTTATCGCTTGTGTATTTACTATAAACTTGTCTGATCTTTTTAAGTAGTAATTCAAGAATCAAAATCCCTGAGAATTTCTTCAAGCTGGAACCTAAAAGAACGTAGATGTAGCAATCAGAGACTTAAGCTGCCTGAATTTCTTCCTATTGCATGTCTGTCTAAAATTGTCTTCACCAGAACAAGCCTACATTTCATTAGCTAATAATTAAAACTGCTAGTCCTACTCTCCATGTTTACAAACTCTGACTCAATACACATTTGGCAGGTTGCAAATGCATTTTGTATTTTCATTTGGTGCCATAATCTCTTTTGATGCATCATTTTGAATGAGATGATTTCTCGACTCGGAGCAATTCGACTACTCTTCTCATAGACGGCCGGTTAATGGGAAAACCTGAAGTACACATGAGAGCTACGTTCAAAACCTTCTCAGCTTCTTCATAATCACAGGTTGATAGATCCATTCTTGGATCAATAAGCTGGTTCAAATCTCTGCAGCAACCTCTCTCAGGAGATGATAAAGTTGCCTCCGTGACCCACCTCACTATATCCTTATTCTCACCAAAGGAAGGATCGTTTGGCCTTTTGCCAGTTACTAATTCCATCAGCACTACGCCAAAGCTGTACACATCACTCTTCTCAGTCACTTTCTTTGTGTAAGCATACTCTGCCAGAATTAAAGAAATATTATATGAAGAAGCAGTTTAACATTGTCAACAATGTTAGAAATCATAATTTAAAATTAATATTTTATCATTCAATATATAAATGTCTTATCAATTGAGACCAATTCTCTATCCAATCATCATTTTCTTTTTCCAGATAAGCTCAATAAATATCATTTCCTTCGTTGGTTCCTCTTCCTTATGATTGGTTTTGCTAACACAAGAGCGGCTCTATTTGTCAAAGTGGTCAGAACACTGGTTACTTTATCAGCATATTAACGCCGGCCCCAGGGTGAACAAAAGTCCAGAATGTAAAGATTTGTAATTAATAAAAAAGAAAGGTGATCAGCTCAAAATCAGCTAATAGTTTCAGAATTGGAGTTAACCATAGCATGAATTTCTTCGGTATGGACCCAGGCCAGCCCAAAACAACAAATTGACTGCAATGATGATCGGTTCAGAATCAGCAAGTAGTTTCAGATTGGACTGAGGCGTAAATTTCTTTGGGTGTGTGCCCATCAGCCCAAAGCGCTAAATTATCAATTTGACGTGTTCAACAGTAGGAATCATACACCCATTTGTAGATTACATCAAGAGATTAAAAAACAGTAATCTGATAATCTTATTCTAATCTGAAACCTTCTAACTAAAGCAACTTAAATGCGTGCGTGCGTGCGTGCGTGTAGAACGCTGTAATAAACTTACCAGGCGCGATATAGCCGTAGGACCCAGCAACACACGACATGGCATCATCAGACTGCCCCTCTTGACTCTGCAACGCCTTCGCAAGCCCAAAATCCGCTACACGTGGCACCATCTCGGCGTCCAGTAATATATTGTGACTCTTCACATCCCGGTGCACGATGGCCGGCACACAATCATTATGAAGATATGCCAACCCTTTAGCTGCACCTTGTGCTATCGAGAACCGAATGCGCCAATCCAATGAACCTGAGCGCCCCTTCTCATGCAACATGTCAGCTAAACTTCCATTTGGCATATATTCATACACCAAAATGTTAAAATCTTGACCGCTACAGCACATCAATAATTTTACAACATTGCCATGGCGGACCCGACCCAGCGTTTCAATTTCGGACCTGAAGACGGTTTCTGTTTCCGGTTTCTGAGTACCTCCCAAGAGTCTCTTAACTGCCACCGTTTCACCAGACTTCAGCTTCACTTTATAGACCCGACAAGAAGCTCCAGAACCAATCAGGTTTTGTTCTGTCAGGTGTGGAAGTATGTCATCTTCATTGAAACTGACCCGTTGGAACGTGACCACTTTCCACGGACTCTTGGATGTGCTAAAAAATCCGGATTTGACTTTGAAGAACCAAACGAGAGACCCGACAAGAAGTATGACGCAAATGCTCAAGATTACCACTATGTAAACAGTTCCGGGTTTGGTTTTGGAGCACGGAGGGAGGGGTTTCAAATCCGGGCTGCAGAGACCCGGGTTATCCAATAAACTAGAAATAAACAAGTCGTGATCAAAATCGGAAGGCACTTCACCGTAGAGTTTATTGTGTGAAATGTTGAACTGGTTTAGCTTCAACTTGGTCAACTCTACCGGAATTTCACCGGTCAACAGGTTACTCGAAAGATCCAAGGAGGTCAAAACTGCCAAATTCCCAAGTTCTGGAGGAATAGTACCGGTAAGCTGGTTCGTCGACAGATTCAACACAATCAGAGCGGTCAGTGAGTTCAAATTTCGTGGCAATTCTCCGGTGAACATGTTTTCTTGCAACTCAAGCTGTTGTAACTTGTTGAGCTGGGTAATGCAAGTCGGCAGGTGACCAGAAAATCGGTTTTGGCTTAAATCCACAGCTTGTAGTTGACGTAAGGTGCATATTTGTGACGGAACTTCGCCAGTAAAGTTGTTGCCGTTGATGAGAATACCAGTGAGCTTGGGAGCGTTCGAAATTGACGGAGAAATCGAACCTTCAAATCTATTATTGTACATTTCAAAAAAATCAACTTCAGGTAGACCCCAGAACTTGCTAGGTAATTCTCCTTGTAGTTCGTTGCCGCCAAAACGCAGATAATTCAGCGTTTTGCACTCTCCGTACGATTCTGGGATTTTCCCTGAGAACCTGTTGTTGAATATAATAATGCACTGAAGCTTGTTTCTGAAGCAGAGAAACCGAGGCAGCTCACCGGTAAAATCATTCGTAGACACGTCGAAATATTCCAAATTCGAATATTTCCCAAGATTATCAGGTAACTTCCCACTGAAGCTATTGTTGAATAGCTTCAGTTGAACAAGATTGGGATTCGACGCTAAGCTTTCCGGAATTTCGCCGGTAAAGTAATTGTCGTTCAGATTCAAAGATTCGAGACTCATTGCAGCGATAGTCTCTGGTAAAATCCCAGTGAGATTGTTCTGTGAGATATCAAGTCTAAGCAGAGTAGTTAAATTGCTTAAACTCTCAGGTAATTCGCCAGACAATTGGTTGTCAAAGAGTTCAATTTGCTCTATACTTGCCAATCCCGAAAAACTGTGAGGAATTTTCCCGGATAGAAAATTGTCTGATAAATCAAGATTTGATAAAAAAGCGAGTTTGCCTATTGAGTCTGGTATTTCTCCGATGAGATTAGCTTTTGCTGCCCATAAATTTTCAAGCTTTGATAAATTTCCAACACTCGAAGGCAATGGACTGGGCTTCAGGGGATTGTAACCTAGCTCGAAGTGAGTCAACTCAGTCAGATTGCCTAGAAAAGAAGGAATCAAACCGCTGAGCAAGTTTCCACCAAGGTTGAGCACTTTTAAGACCGGAAATCGGCCGAAACTTTCCGGGATATCTCCCGAGAAATTATTGCGAGAAAGATCAAGGACTTGTAAATTAGCAAATTCTCGGGAGAAATCCGGCAACTCGCCAATGAATACGTTGTAGTCGAGTGCTAAGACTTGTAAGTGAAAGCAAGGAGATAGAGACTGAGAAGAGAGAGTACCATTGAAATAATTGTCTGATAAATTGAGGTTCCGAAGTGTCCGAATCCGACAGAAACCGTTCGGAAACCCACCCGATAAATCGAACCCGGAGAGGTCAATGCCAACTACAGACTGATTCTGAGTCTCACAAGTAATGCCAGTCCAATTGCATGGACTCTGTTGACTTGTTCGAACCCAGTCGCCAAGTTTTCTATTCGGGTCGTCAAGTTGGTCACTCTTGACGCGAATCAAGATTTCAGCGTCGCCATGGAGAGATATGGCCAATGAAAAACATAACAAGAATGAAAATAACAGTGCTATTAGAGATTTGGCACCAATAAATCGCATTTCACAATATGAGAAATGGAGAGACTCTGGTTGGGTTTTTGAGAGGGACAGAGAGAGATATGGCTGGAGAGTGTGTTTGATGCATGGAGATGGTTGACAAGTACGAGCAAAAGAAGGAATTAGATTACAGTTTCAAGGTTTTCCCGTGGAAAGTGCTGTGATATTAATTGAGGCCACCTGCTTCTTTTTATTATCTTTTTTGGAATGTGTTAAAGGGTGCGCACCATTCCCAAGCTGGCAAAATTCGACAGATTTGTTAAATGAGGTTGGTTTAGGCGAACACTTTTTTTTTCTTTTTCTTTTTCTTTTTTATATCAAGTTAATGTTTAATTCTTAATTTATTTATTTGATTAATGGCTAACTAAAATTAATTTATTTTTATAAAATTTAAATGACACTTATGTTTTCAGTCTAAACTAATTTACAGAATCTCACCCTCGAAACTCAAATATTAAATATAATTTTTTTTAAAGATGAACATTTATACGATATTCAACTTCATAAGATTATAGACATAATAATATTATATTTTAGTAGGCATATATATATATATTATAATTATCACTGCATAATATTATTTAGAGATTTTGTGAAAAAAGGGTGTAAAATATGTGATATAAATTGTGTTATATAACTATTAAATAAGTTATTGAGTTGTGTCTTATTAGATGACACGATTGCATTATTATTAAATGGGTGTGTTGAGTCACCTGTTTATTTTTCAAATCGAGTTTGAATTATAATATATTGATACAATTATTAAATGAATCTTGCTAAATTATAACTTATTGTAACTTGTAAGTTACACCACATACACAATCATGCGGATCCCATTATTTATCACTAACTTATTGCATGTGTTTGTATGGGTGTGGCAAAAAAGCGATGGGTTGGCCCAGGTCCAGCCCGCAAGGGTGGGTCCAAAAATTACACAGTTCACATATATTGTGCTTGGACAAGGGCTTAGCTAAAAAGCTTGGACTTGGCCTGAATTTTTTTAAATTTATGAATAAAAAATAAATTTAATTTAAATTAAAAAAAGTTTAAAATATTAAATTAATTTAATTTTTTATATTAATATTTATTATTTTTTTAGGTTGTATTGCTAATATTTTATGTATTGGACTATTTTTTATTTATATATTAGATGATTATTTTTAATTTAAAATTTTTTCTTAATTTAAAAAATATTTTATAATTAATTTAAAAAATTCAAATCCGGCCTAAATTTTAAAAGACCTAAACTTTATTTCAATAATGTAAATTTATATCTGAGCTTTAAAAAATCCGACCCGAACCCGCAAATTCCCATCCTTAAGTGTAATCGCAGCAGCTGTAATTGAGTAATTGTCTTATTAAATGGAATGTGTTTGTACCCATTTAAATTTGATAACTGATATGACACTGACTCTGACTCAATGATCATTTTGTCAAAAATTAGGTGGTAATTACTCATTAGGGGGTTATAATTGCAGAACGAGCGACACCGCGCAACGGCAAAGACATTGCTGGCTTGGCTTTCGACTTTAGCTTTTTCTAAACAAAGTGACAAAATGTTATTTTTTTAGTAGTTATGAGTTCTGTCTTTTTAGTCATTTGCCACTTCTAAAATGGGTCCATCAGTGGTCTTGTAATAAGACTCATTGAATTTAGTATTAAAAATATTAATAGGTTTGATAATGATATCTACGATTTTGTCTTATGACATAGCATTATTTGACTTCTTCACACAATATTTTTATTTATTTTTAATTATGATTAGAATTAAATTCTTTTAAAAAAAATAGAGACTACAAAAAAAATAATATAAATTTTATCTATTCCTATTTAAAAAGAAAAAAGAACAAGAAAAATAGCACTTTCCTGGGAAGTGATCGGTGCCAAAGTATCACAAAGTGTTATTATTCTTTTAGGCATTTGACAAATGGGACAATTTCAGTTTACCAGTGCAATAATTCCATTCCATTTCGACTTGCAACTTGAGAGTGAATTTGGAGTCAAATCTTTGGATCAAATTATTTCATTCCATATGTAAAGTGAATGAAAACTTGTGTCAAATCTTTCCTGTGGAATTATCAATTCCCTTCCAAATATTTCGAATTCGATAATTTATGAATTGGAATTTGGATAAATTTTAACAAGAGAAAAAAATTTCTAATGGGTGGTTAAACCAGCTCGGTATGATAAGGTGCATCCATCAATCAGGAGTTTTTTATTTTGCTAGGTCTAGTGGCTCCCTAATGGAAATCGTAGTGGAACCATTCACTTTAATTAGGGGTGGGCATGAGTTGGTTTGGGTTGGATTTTAAGTAAACACAAACCAAATCATAAAAATTTGGATCCAACCCAAACTAACCCAAATATTTTTAACCCAACCCAAACCAAATCATTTGGGTTTGGTTTGAATTTTATTATCAAAATAATTTTTATTTTAATAAAATTTAATTATATCAAAATTATAATAATTATTAAATTGATATTAAAATATAAAAAATATAGTGGATAAATTATAAATTTTACAATAAATTAATCCTTAAATTAAAGAATACTAAAAAATTAAAATAAAGTTTAATCACAAAAATTATTATTTCTCAATAAATAAGAACGCACTTTAATAATAAACTTTCACAAACATGACATTAACAATCTAATAATAAATTTTGCCACTTGTTATTTATTTAATTATGCAATATTTATTTTTATTTATCGTTTTGGTAGTTTTGCGTTATATTGTCTACTTATATGCTTAATTTTATTTACATTCTGATATTATATAGTGTGTATGCTTTATGTTCTAATTTCATTATATGGTAAGCAAAGTTTTGTACAGGGCCTAATATGGGCTTTACATTCAATTATTGACCAAAAATTAGCCGTCATCTAGTATATTGGACCCAGTCCAAGCCGAGTTATTATTGATCACTAGTAGAGTCTCATGCTCTTTCTATGATAATCCTTCCATGTGGGAGAAATTATTTTTGTAAATAAGAAAAAAAATTATGTTATTTACAACAATATTTATTTAATTTAAATTTATTTTTACATGTTATTTTCATTTTCCAATTGTTGACAATTGATCACGTCGTAAAAAATTTAATGGTGGCCTTTCACTTATTTGTGTTCATTTATTTTGTTTTCATTTATTTCATTTGAAAATTTTGAGTGTTGTGGTTTTGTTCCTGACTCATGAGTAAACCATACTCAACTCATAATGAAATAGTTTTCTATATAAAACTCACATCTAACCCATTTTCATGATTTACCCAACCCAAACCATTTAATTTGATTTGGGTTTGATTAAACCCATGGGTTGTGGGTTTATGCCCACCCCTAACTCTAATATTAGGAGAACCGTCAAATTATAATAAAGAATTTGTAGAATTAACCATTAGACCTATTAGATTTGTAAGATGACAAACTTCTAATTGGGCGAGCACACTAACTTTAGCACGTTGAACATGCGTTGAAGAGAGTTCATGGTAAAATATAGAAGTTTAAAGTAACCCTCAATTCATGATTGAAGTGGTGTTTATTCCTTTATATAATGTTTAAATATATCTAAATTAGTTTAAATTCTTAATAGAACTTAATGTTTGAATTTTAATAGTATGTTTATTTTTTCATTTGAATTGTTAAAAATTATTTTTTTAACTTAAAAAATATGAAAACTAATATTTTTTATTTTTACAAATTATAAATGTTAAACAAATGATAAACATATCTCAAAAAAGCTAAATAAGATAATAAGTTATCATAACATAAATCATGTTCAATTGAATACAACTATTAATATTCTAAATTAGTATATGTTAATAAATTTTATTGTAGTTCCTGATATTGTTATATGAAGAATTATCATAAAAATTTATCAAGATAAATAATGTTAATTTAAAGAAAATAAAAAGATCAAAATAATAAAAGTCTGACAAAATACTTAATAATTTATTTAATAATTTAATGATTGAAAATTTTCATTAAGTTAAAAAAATAAACAATTTCATAAAACTAAATCAATAATGTCATTAAATGAAAAAGACAAATAGCCCCCTAACATTTTGTTTGACACTATATTATCATAAGTTATAAAGGTAACAATACTAATAGTTATTTAGGTAAAGATAGCAATTAATTAACTAAATAGGAATACTTTAAAGAACATATTTTAATGGTAACATTAAAACTTTTTAAATTAAACAAAATGCATAAAATTTTAACTTAATAATTTAATAATTAATTTTTTTCATTAAATTAAAAAAAATAAACGATTTCATAAAACTAAATCAATAATGTCATTGAATCAAAAAGACAAATAGCCCCTAACATTGTGTGAATTAGTTAAGCCTTTAGACTTTTATTATTTTTTTTTATCTTAATCACGTGGTATTATGGGGAGGTCCCTAACTGTGGGAGACACTTTTAAACCCGTACCACAGTTCAGATTAAAAGTCTCTGCTCGAATCGAATCTTAATCACGTGGTATTATGGGGAGGTCCCTAACTGTGGGAGGCACTTTTAAACCCGTACCACAGTTCAGATTAAAAGTCTCTGCTCGAATCGGAAAGCACAGATTCTCTCAATAAAGGCGACTTCCCTGCAACTCAAACTGATGAGCAAACTCAATCAAACCACTTAAGGGAGCTCCATTATCAGTGTAGCCAATAGTTTATTGGTAGCCTTCAGACTTTTATATAGTACCACATCCAACTCATATTCGATGTGGCCCACACAATCTTTTCAAATAACAAGAACCATGCAAAAAGGTCAGTCTATAAATAATGAAAATGGCCGGAAAATATCTCACATCAATAGTTCCTAAACCAATAATACAAGTTTGAAATAATTTTTAACTCGCAAGTTATCTTTTCGACATGAATTAGCGAAATATACATCTTAAGTGTGTGCAGCCATCGAGTCTTTCTATTAGAAATTACGCTTGCGAACAGAAGAAACTTAACACTCATCCAATGCACTTATAAGAAAGTTTTATTTCAAATGATTTATTCAGTTGATTATCATTTATTTCTCTACTCTACCTGGAATGGAGGATTTTTACACTTTTTTTTTCTTTTCTTTTAAACACATGCCGGAGTGGAAGATTGGAATATATAATTTATTTGCGCATAAATTCTTTTAAATGCCAGCCCATCAAGCAAGGCATCTGATTCCAAGTGAAGAAACAATATGTTCTCTGCATTTCGTTTTCTACTAGCATTTGGCAAACATTATTGCTGATTTGCCATTAAATTGGTAACTCTCAAAATTTAAAAGTACGTATATAACTATTTTTAAGAGAGGTAGTGATGGAGTAAGGTAGTGGAAGTAGATTGATAGAGTAGATAATATTAGATATCGTTATAATATCGGACTAAGTCAATGTAATAGGTTTATGCTTTAATCAAAGTGTGATTAGATTTTGTTCTAATCTAAATGACTCAATGAAATTTTAACAACATTTTAACTGAGATTAAATGACGTTTTAATACAAACGAGTCTAGAAGAGAGATTTTAATAGATAATCCTAAAAGAAATTTTAAAGGAGGGATTTTTTTATTATTCAAAATGGCATCAAAATAATAATAATTTCTCTCTATTTATAATAATAGGATACACCTACTTCCTAAGTTATTATGCAAAGAAAAGACTAAGCCTCCTTTTGGTACAATTTTTCATGTTGAACTTTTATTACTAGAACTTTTACCCAAAAATTTGTAGTTGATTATTTTTTAATGATAGTTTTCATTAAAAATTATAAAATTATTTTAATAGACAAATTTTTTAAAATTATGTTATGAAAAAAATAAAATAAGATTGTCAAATAAATTGAGTATATTTTAGATATTTTAACATTTAATAAAAGTTTTTCAGCCTCCACTCTCAAAAGTTTAAAATTTAAGTTTTTGTTAATTGAGATAAAATTAGAGATGACAATGGTAGTACCTACAAACCCATCCACTAAAATCCATCTGTTGTGGATAATTTTACTTGTTACAGGCGAGTTTGGTGTCATAAATCAAGAACAACATTAGGTTACCGGTGGATTTGGTATTTACTAAATATCCGGTAGAAAGTTTGCTTGGAAACTTTCAACATTAATCCAAATAGTTTGAAGCTTCAATCAAATCTGAGGGATATGATCGATGGAATACATAAAATAGTTTTCTTGGCTCGTAGTTTGTTAAAAATAAGGGAAGTTTGCTCGGAAAATAACAGCAACCAGCCGGCAAAGCAGGTTATGCGTCGGCATGAAGAAACCGTTGTCTGGACGAGAATCCGTCGAAATTACAAATGTTCGGTGCTCCTTAAGGCCGTGCATTCAATGCTGTTCTGTTTTATTATATAATATTTGCCTAACTTGCTTCAGGCCCAAGCAACATGTGTGCTGTTTTTTGTCTGCAATATACGTATAAGATCAAGGTTCGACCGTTTTGCCCCATCCCCCGGCCCAAAGGCAATAGCTAAACTTATTTTTTAACAGGGATTTTTGAATTAAAAAATTGTCATTAAGTAATTGCATAAAAAGCATTCATTAACAAATAAAAATTACTCTCTCTCTCTCTCTATATATATATATGTTCCGATCTAAGATGTTGAAATTTATTGAAGTCTGTAAAAATTATTAAATCATATAATTTAATAACCTAATAATTAAGAAAGCTACTAAATCATATGATTTAATAATATAATAAAATGATACAGTTAAATTGTATAACTTAATGATTTTCTCGGATTTTAATAAAGTTTAAGATCCTAAACCAGATAAGTCCTCTCTCTCTCTCTATATATATTCTAACTGGAAGTTTGAATATTTTAAAATGCAGATTTTATAATTTTTTATTCAAATAATTAATACTCCATATAATGTATACAATGAATCCGCATATGAAAAGATGCAGGATCATATTTGATGAAAATTCTATATATATAAACATTTTCTCTTGCAGTTGTCTGCAAGAACCTTTCACGTTATTGTGGAATCCTAAATCCACAACAAAATTTATGTGGATATCTGTTCCTTATATTATTATATATATCTCTTCGATCTACGACGAAATGCAGCAGCACATTTGGACTACTTTTGATCGGCATGTCGAGTTAAAAACCAGATTTTCGTTTAAATTTTTGTAAGAAACCCAGTTTGAAGCCTGATATATCATGTATGCAGATTTTCACTATAATTGTAGATCCTATTTGTCATCAATATGGAAATGAATAAAGATAAAAATTTTGTATGTGCATTTTATGTTGGTCACTATATTATATGAACGAGAAAATAATTAATAAAACGTCGACGGAATGAGAAGCATATCTCCAATCAAAAATCATAAGTTGACGGCAAATTCAATTGAATCGTTTAAGCATTATAAAATCTTATCCATTCCCTGGAACATGGTATAGCTAAAGTCATCAGCGTCACTCTAATAATATATTGACACATTTACATTTTTCTAGATTTGATAAATCATAATAACGAGAAGAAAATCTTTTGAAACGTTTAACATATATTACCGTCTCATAAAAATCTTTTCTAACAGATTGGATATTAGGGACGTAATTGAGTATTAACAAAATATTATAGGGTGTACCTTTTGCACCATCTATAAATGGACTAACGATGCCTAAATGTCAGATATAAGTCAACACCTCATCAGTACTGGCGGCGTCAAAGAATCTTAAGATAATGGTTTCCTTCTAATCACTCCATTAATTTGCTGAAAGGTGGACATAGAGCTCGATAATCTCGCTGAGTGGATAAAACTAAGATGCCCACAACATCCATGAATGTAAGGTTTAATAGCGCGCGCACACATATATAGTATTTATAAATCTATTTGTAAATTTATCGTGCGTTTATTAAATGGAATAAAAATGGATTAAAATTGAAATGAGGAATTAAAATAAAAATAAATGTTTATTTGAACTGTAAAAATTAAAATCGGATTGAATTACATTCTTATTAATGTATTTAATTTATCTTAAAATCAGAATAGACTATTACAAGTTAATAAAATACTCTTTATTAATTATTAGTCATGATATTATTTGTATGTGTGTGTGTGTCTATATATATATATATATATATATATATCTGTGTGTGTATGTATGTATTATAATAATAACAATAATAAACATAAAAATGACAATAATATTAATTAAAACAATAAAAATAATAAATTTTCATAATGATAATGATGAAATTAACGATGATGATAACAACGACATCCCAACGGGGGATGACCATACTTGTTCAATTTAGCTCTCTCAACTTGGATGCACCCTCGAAAGTATAAAGGACCTATTTGAAAATAATATAAAACTTTTGAGTATTTTCAAAAATCCTACATTCTACAGGGACCAAAATACAAAAAAACAGAACTTGATTGTTGGTAATTTTGAAATTATGAAAATTTAATACGGCTAAAATAGATAGTTTAGAGAATCAAAAATTGATTCCCAACTTCCAAATTCATGCTCAAGCCCATATATGTAGCACACTCAGAGGATCTAATACAATAAAATCATGCCATTTTTCTTTTTATTCTGTCTCTCTTCTCTTTTCCTTATAGTTATCTATATATCCTACAGCAACAATGGAAAAATCTATAAATAAATTATGATTAATACTTATTAAAAAAAGACTTATATATCCCCGAGTGATAGCTTAATTGGTTTGACTCTTATAGTGTGAGTCAGGTCAACATATTTGTGTTAGTTATTGTCGCGTCTATTACTTTTTAGTACTATATGGTAGTTTACTTCTAGATTCAAAGCCTCCCAAGTATGCCAACAACCCATTAATTGGATTGGTTAGAAACTCTTCTCAACTTTAGAGCGAAGGATCCGAGTCTTTTTTTTAGTATTTATAGGAGTTTTTGATTTTTTATATATATTGTGCTTTATCTGGGATTATCTATGTTTGGCCTATGTTTGCACATTTTTTGGACTTATCTACTAGGCTTTAAGTTTATGGGCTTGTAAATTGTACTATATGTAATTTTTTTTTTAATTATATAACTTCAATACTTAAAGAAACACAAAATATCTTAAAATTTGTTCCATATTTAGTTCGTCAATTTCAACAATCATTAAGAAAATCTTGAAAATTTTAAGAAACAAAACCTAAAAAAATAGTAAAGAAGTTATTTTTTTTTACTTCCATTCAAACCATTACAAAAATAAACAAACAAATGAATAAAAGAAATACTAGTTTAAAATAGAATATTTGAAATTGTAGCACATAGAAAATTGTGAAGGTGAATTGATGGCTAGATAATGGATATGGACATTATATTTAAATAAATTAAATTTTTTTCTTTTTTAAATGAACTAATGAATGTAGTAATTTTCTTTGTAGATAAGATATGAAGAAATTGTTTCATCCATTGATTTTTGAGAGTAAAAGGGTTTTAATACAAATTAAAAGGAATACTAAAAGTTAAAGATTCTAATGTTAAATAATTAAGTTTTCTTTACATTTTCAATTTTTTTTCTTGAAAATACTGGTAATGAATGAATTAATAGTTAGAAAATATTATTAATTATATCTCTTTAACACTAAGGTTAACAAATATAGTTTAGGCTTTTCTACGTCACGTAATTAAAAAAATTTTATTAGTTAAAGAATTATTAAGGAAATACTCAAAAAATAAGACATTTCTAAAATGTAGGACCTTAAGCGACTGCCTTGTTTGCTTATATTTAAAGCCATATTACCCAAGTATAAAGATATACAATAATGTAATTTACATCAACCTACGAGTTATGAGGAATAATCCAAGAGTGTTTGACAATTAAACTATAATTTATTTGAAATAACTCTTTTAAGTTGATGTAATTCCCAAGCATAATATATCATCGTCGTAGTCAAAGAGTCATGTTTGTTGGCTGAGAATGATATGAAATACTTGAAGATGAAACGATCTACCTCTAGTTTATGACGTGTAATCCATTGTCTACCAAGAAGAATCGTGTGTAGGCGATCTTGATTATTTGTACGTCATTATACTATCATTTGGTTTTTGAATGAAATTTTAGAATGAAAAAAAAAAAAATTTGAAGTTTTGGTATATTTTTCAAATTGTTTTTTTTTTAATTCAAACACAAACAAAATCCTTATTTGTTAGTGTTTCCAAAAAGTGATACATGAAAAGTATATAATTTATTATAAATTAGCACAAAATACAAATCTTTCATAGGATTTGAAGAAGATGCAAACTTCCTTTCCTAGCTCGCTTCCACAGTAAATTATAATAGAATAAAGAGTAATTTTCTTACTACCGTAGATTCAAACTTCAATAAGTGCATGAGTTAATAAAAGAAAATAATAATAAAATTATCTTCCATGTAAGCTATGGGAAAAAACATAAAGCAGCCGAAAATGTAAAATCCAATTCATTATTTCGTTTTTTTAAAAAAAAATCATACTCGGGATAAAAAAAATTCATACAATTGCTATAATAATCTTAGCATGACATGCAACAAAAAAGTTAACGTAGCCTGTATCCCTTATGTGAGCACTGAAGATATAATAAAACCCCAAGAAGCAGAAAAACGGCAAGAATCCACATGATAGCAGTGGAATCAACAGATTAATTAATTTACTACCAGCACTGATATTTTTGACTTCATCATCTTCATGTGCACAAGAAAACGAGCTCAAATTAAACAAATATATATAAAATCCTCGAAATTATCATATCCTTAAACACCAGCTTGTTTAATTAAGTACTGCAAAAATATTCGAAAACAGAGAATAAGGAATCCGCTAGGAACCAGCGGAGTCCTCCCATTTTTCCATAGCAGAAAAATCATACCCTTTAATTAGATTAAGGGAAATAGTTAAAGCGAAGAACCAATAATGGACGCGCCAGAATCAATTCTAAAGATTTTTTTTTTAATATTTTTCATACAAATTAACATAGGAAAAACAAATCGATAATCTTCCATGTCGTTCGTAGCATTAAATAAAGAAAAATGTACTTAAACAAGATACACAGCAGTAATCTCTATTATTTGAGAATCTAATTACATGAATAATTAATACGATTTGGCATCCCAGATATTCAAGAAATCAATCTTGCAAAATTTGCTGAATCTTACGTGTAAACCATCGATGATCAAAACAACTAGTGACAAACCATGTGGATTCCAGGGGCCAGGATTGAGTATCTCAGGTTTATTATAGGGGACATATGCAGTGCAGAATATTGCTTTGTAAACAAATATAACAAGGGAAGCAACCGGATTCGGCTGGCTGCTTGCTTTTTTATCATGGAAAAAAGTAAGTTAATTGGGTACAGGCATTTCAATAAAATGAAGATGGCAAGAATAGAGATGCACAAAAAATAATGACAATGCTGGGACAAATTAATCCGGGATTGATGATCATTAATGTAGAAGCAAGGTTTTAGAGATTCTTAACAGTGGAGTGCAACATGGACCTCCATTCCCAGTCTATACAACCTTACCCTAATGTCAACAACAAAAGACAATTAATTAATTAATTAATGCGGATTGTCGCCGGCCTGAAGAATGGGAGATGCGAAAGCTTAAACATGGACATCGGAACAAAACTGACATTTAATTTGGCACTTTATTTGGCTGCTGCAAATAATTGTATTGTTCAATAACAACAAATCAAAACCAGTAACTACACCACTGGGCCTGAAGATCCAAGTAATTCATAACCTTACAGATCATGCTACAGAGAAAACAAATTGACAAATTCTCAACAAATCTCAGTTAAAAGTGTAATCAGATCTACTTATAATTTTCTTTTAATTCCTCTTCCTGTAAACACACATAAACTTAAAATAAAACATCGTGCAGTATAAGAAAGCACAAAGATACATGCGCGCGCGCGCACACACACACATATATATATATATATATATATATGTATGTATGTATTTATGTATATGTAAGAATCAAAAGAAATAACAAACACTCGTAATTAGTGTAAAATTATCATTTGCATTAACTATATATAGAAAGGAAAACAGTTCAATATATTGTAAAGTTGGAAGAGATAGCGACATAATTATCCTCATAACTAATAACATGAAAATTGAAGTTCTCATGTATACATACATACTGTATTTAATTGTTGATGATCAGATTCTTCACATGGACATGGTGAATGGCTGATGATGAAAACTTGCTGCAGCTCTTCCTAGCTTCTTTAGATTCTAAAGAAGTTGAACGAAGGATATTATTGTTAAACCAGAAGAAGAGTAGTTTATGATGAAAAATCTAAATATGAAACTGAGTAAAAAGCTATGACTACAATTGCCTGGCTCCATCCTGTCTGCCTTTCTTTTTCTATCTGTGAAGGAATGTTATTCAGGGAGAAAGAGTTACATTGTTTTCATCACTACCCCTTATAATTCAGTACTGATCTACCCAAAATGACCTTTTGAGTACACAAGTAAATGCCAAGTCCCCGGCAAGGGTAGTTTGGCCATTGCATCTTACAAGTAAAATGGGTGGTTGAGAAAGATGAGAAGTGCTTGTCCTCTAAGGCAAACCCCACCAACAAATCCTTTCTCTTTATTAATTAATTCCTCTCCCTCAAATTTGAGAGAGAAACTATGAGAGAGGAAGAAGAAGAATATAAGAGAAGACGGAAAGGAAAAGGTAAGAGAGTATAAAGAGCGGCCCCAGAAGAAAGAGGAATAAGAGACACAAGACATGTCGTGCATGCGGCTTATTTTGGCAATGCACTGTAATGTTCTTGGCTGTAGCCTGTAGGTGGCCGGTGAAAAGAGCTTTTCAACTTACCCTTTGGTCTGTTTTCTAGCAATAAGCCAAGAAAACTAAATGTCTCTCTTTCATGGTCCCGTTACCCATCAAAAAGTTCAAGATTTTAATTATCATGCAATTTGAAGTCAGATCTGTGTGATACAATATAATTCATCCGCAAACTTTAAACAAACAAGTTAATTATTTTTATGTGATAGTAATTGACGGTGTTGCTTCTTAGTTTCTAATTTTAATTTCATTACTTACCCAATTTGGAACCATTAGTATTTCAACAACCATTGAAAGATTAATCACATATGGTAATAATTTACTACACAAGCCAACATACCACATCAACAAATTAAATTTTGCAAAACATGTTTATGCCAGCCGACATTACTGTTTCCTCGAACATGGTACTGTAATTAAGTTATTGGCGAAGATAATGATATTTTAAATAAGCAGAATATCTTTCTATTAATCTTATAATATATGAGCTAGGGGCATTGGGTTAACACACACACACACACGTGATTAAGACTTTGGTAGATTAAAGTTTCATTTGCAAATGTAGTATGAACGCACACTAATTTATATATATATATATATACACCAAAGCAATTAGTATCAATGAGACAGCCACCCTCTTTGACAATGAAGGATTTGGGTGTTGTGCCTTTAACGTCAATATATTCTTTTACATTCAAAGAAATCCATCAAAGAAATTGTCGCCAAAGTTACCTTTTCTAGAAGACAAAACTTTTTTGTGCTGGACCTGGTCAGCTAGTGTTGAGATCAAAGAGGCCGACAATGTCGTTTGCCCACTTCTTTGCTTCCACTATCTAGGGCTACTTTCAAATTATACGTGCATCGAAAGTAAACAACATATTTAAATAAATACATGTAATTCAAGTTTGGAAATCTTTTGTTAGTTTCTTGAGAATAAGTTATATATATATATATATATAGAGGAAAGGAAATGCATGTTTGATGAAGAAAAACACAAAGCTAATATTTAATACCATTCATAATTGCCTGGTTATACTGGTTGGTAATTGGTGAAATAGTTCTGCTATTTACCCCGAGTCAAATCTCGAAAGTTAAAACAAAACGACGTCGTTTTTTTTTTCTTTCCTCTTCTTCATGAAACGCTACCGTTTCACCATAGCAAAAGTAAACGTTGCCGTTTGACCCAGGCAAAAGCAAACATTGCTGTTAATGCCGATGAGGTTAGGAATCATGGACAATGTCGAGACTCTATCTTGTTCAAGCTTTTGCTTTTGCCTTGTTTGAGCCAAATCTTATCACCATCGAGGAATATAAGAGCTTAAAGATTTTGTATTTCGCTCGGGTGTGGTGAATCGAAGAGGAAGAGCTTAAAGATTCTTCGTTTTTCTCAGTTGATAAAGTAGTCGTTTCTTTACGTTTTTTCTGCTTTAGTTAGTTTTACTTTTACTGGATTGAAACGATAATATTTCATGAAAAAGAGAAAAAAAAAACCAAAACAATGTCTTGTTAATTACTTTCGGAGTTTGACCCAGGGCAACCAGCATTTTCCTTAGTGAAATTAATGTAAAGCAAGACAAAAAGACAAATGCCGTCTTCAATCCATTGGGCCATATGATATCATTCCCAAGATGACTTGCGTTGGCGATATAGACTAAAAGTCTAAAACTATAAAAGGATTAGAAGGGGTGGCCTGATCACGTGGGCTGAGTCGTACACTTTATTGTGTGCTATTCGTATGTGTTAAGCTTTTACTCGGAGTTGTAGGTTTCACAGCTCAACTTCTCTTAAATAGGAGCTCAATATGCGTGTAGTCGCGCACTATGCACACTTTAATCATGCTCTATTTATATGTTCATCTATTTCAATGTATATGAAAATATTTTAAGAAATCATTGTCTTGAAGAAATTAACGTGCGTTCTGATATAATATTCTAAGTTAATTGTTCCCTAGTGTGTGTGTGGGTACACATATATATTATGAGCTATTTCTTTACTGTCTCACCAAAAATTAATTATTGGTTTTTTTTTTCTTTTAACATGTTCTGCAGCTATATAAATCCACCATCTCTCCATCCAATTAAAAGATTCTTTCTTCCCTAAGAGTTGTCTCCGAATATATATATGCATGTGCGAAATTGAGCTGGTGTATTTGAAAGGAGACAACAAATTAATACGTGGTATGTCTTGGCATTATGTTCCACTTTTTATGATCGTTAATGATTAGCAAATTTTTATTTTTATTTTTTCGTTATAGAGAGTACTCAGATTTTGGTACTCATCTCTTCTCGGTAAACAAAGTTTGTTCTTTGCGAGAGTTTTGCTTCTAATGCTTAAAACTTCTCAGTTGTAAATCTTGTTTGGTAAATCTCACATTCAATATTACCAAAATTGATGCAGATAAAAGCAACCTGCATGTATTATGTATATACTAAATAGGAGGGCTGGTCAAATGCGTGCACTGTCACGATTTTGGATCATGATTCTCTCCTGATCTGATCATCTTCTGAGTAAACCATTCAATTATTTTTTTTTATTACATGAGACTATTGCTCAAATTACAACTCATATTACATGAGAATATAACTGATATGTACAAATCAGACTATAACTGGGACCAACATACATCAAATCTAATGGAGCGCTGCCCAGATTTTAACCCTCTCAAATATTCGAGGGATGTCTACTTCTCGCACTGGGGCAAGGAAGCAGACTGCCTTCATTCAATTTTATTTGAGGAAGGAAACACCCCCACATG
Organism: Citrus medica; assembly: GCA_002013955.2. Lineage (NCBI taxonomy): Eukaryota > Viridiplantae > Streptophyta > Magnoliopsida > Sapindales > Rutaceae > Citrus > Citrus medica. The sequence continues at coordinate 303,329 of MKYO02016789.1, forward strand.
CATTGTGGGGGTTTGAACTGTTGCTCTGCAATTGGATTGGAGAGCAGCAGCTCTCACCACTCGGCCAAAGGCCGAGTGGCTAAACCATTCAATTATTGATTGGTTGTTAATAAACAAAAAAAATAAAAGAAGTTAAATTGATGCAGATAAAAGCAACCTGCATGTATTATGTATATACTAAATAGGAGGGCTGGTCAAATGCGTGCACGGTCACGATTTTGGATCATGATTCTCTCCTGATCTGATCATCTTCTGAGCAAACCATTCAATTGTTGATTGGTTGTTAATAAATAAAAAAATAAAAGAAGTTAAATCTTATCCATACACTACCACTAAAAGACACATGATAAAAAATCATTAAAAAAATCAGTATAACACATATTAGGAGAGGATCATATTCCCACGATTTATGGTGTGCAACCATACTCAAACCCCCAAAATCGAAAAAACTTTGTGTTGTGTGCCACGAGCATGAATTATAAGGAGAATAGGGTCTACTTAGTAGGCTCTTGTGTCTTCGTGGGCTTATTTGCCGCCTCTTCAGCAATGTTTTACACTGGCCACATTGGGCTTACCAATGGTGCAACTAAGCCCATGGAACAGGGCCTTATTTTAACTTTCAATAACCTTAGAAAGTTGATTAATTAATAATGGAAACAAATTCGGTAACGGGTTGGGACCGCACAACGATAAGATGATCACCAGTCAGCTTCCACGCATCCCAATTCTTGCATCGGAGCTCTCTCCCTCACGTCACCATTCTAGTCAGCAATCTCAGCCCTTTGTTTTCATAATTATTATAAATTAAAAAACAGAAGTAGCTGTAGCACCACCGCATCAATTTCATTTTCTGTGAATTGTTTGTTTGATCAGAACCATGCAGCAGCCAACTTCAGGGGCAAATCAACGCATTGCGAGAATCGCTGCTCATCTCCATCCACCAACTCTCCAGGTTCCCTTTGACCCTTAATTTTATTTCTATATTCAAATTTGTCAGCATAGTTGATATTGCTGATTGAAATTTAAAAACATATTGTTGGACTTGGAAACCTTTTATCTGTTTTTCTTTGTTTTTTTAAAAATAAAATTAATTTATTGAAATTATTTTGAATATTGGTGTAATGGAATGATAGATAGAGGGAGAGAGTTCGGGTTTGGGGCGGATGGATTGCAGGGCAAAAGGCGGGTCGCCCGGATTCAAGGTGGCTGTATTGGGAGCTGCTGGAGGGATTGGACAGCCTCTGGCTATGTTGATGAAGATCAATCCATTGGTTTCAGTTCTTCATCTTTATGATGTTGTCAATACTCCTGGGGTTACTGCCGATATCAGTCACATGGATACAAATGCTGTGGTATTTTTCTCTTTCTACTTCTATTTTGCGCAATAATAATAATAATAAACAACGTTCTGTCCTGTTTTGTTTAATCTACTCTAATTCCTTTGCTTCGAAATATGTAAAGATTTTAATTTAAATGTAGGGAATTTTTTTTTTTTAATAATCAGTTTATGTGGATTGTCATTGTCTGTATATGTTGACAAAGACATATAAATATTCTGCATTGATCATGGTCATACCTCTGGCGCAAAATAAGTTTGATGTAGACAGCAGAGCAGTTCCGGATTCTTATTTGGATTTTCAAGATTATTTGGCTTGTTCTGGGTTGTGGTCACTGAAACATAGCATTGGTTTGGAATTTGTAGGTACGAGGATTTTTGGGGCAACAGCAATTGGAGGATGCCCTCACGGGCATGGACATTGTAATCATTCCCGCTGGTGTTCCTAGGAAACCTGGAATGACTAGGGATGATCTGTTCAATATCAATGCTGGAATTGTTAAGACCCTTTGTGAAGGAATAGCTAAGTGCTGTCCAAAAGCTATTGTGAACTTGATTAGTAATCCTGTTAACTCCACAGTTCCAATTGCTGCTGAAGTTTTCAAGAAAGTTGGCACTTATGATCCAAAGCGACTTTTGGGAGTCACAATGCTTGATGTTGTTCGAGCCAATACTTTTGTGGTATGCAATTTGTATCCAATTACATTGTTAATTATTCTCTTTGTATTATTTAATGGCCAAGCTTCGAACACATAATTCATGGATCTCCCGAATTTATTTATTATTTTCAGTCAGTTTTCTTTTACCAAATGACTTTAGCTTCTTTGTGGAATGTCGTGAAGAGGCAATAATATTAATTGCAACAAAGAGAGCTGTATAAAACTGTACACTTAGAAGGAATCTGCTGGTTGTCTTCTCTGAAATATTAGGCTTGACTGTTTTGAGAAACCCATGTTGCTTGAAATTTGGTGATTCAAGTCATTTTATGGTTCATTGTTTAGATTGTACATTTCTCAGCCCCAGGATCAGGACATATGGTCTTGGTCATTAAAGTTGATAAAAGATGGGCACATGGTTGGGCCTCCTATGTTATTGAGTTATATTCTTTACAATTATCTTTTTTAACTTCTGGTGTAATGAATCTTATCTTTCTGTTATATTCTTTTGGCTTTCCTGCAGGCTGAGGTCTTGGGTCTTGACCCCAGGGAAGTTGATGTTCCAGTTGTGGGAGGTCATGCAGGGGTTACTATTTTACCTCTTTTATCTCAGGTTTGAGAAAGAGAAAGAGTTTTCATACTTTTAAATGTTTTTATTCTTGCGCTTATACTTCTACGACTTTCATATTCCAGCCGATTTCTATTTTCACTGGGTACTGATAATTTGTTTCCCAATTTATAGGTTAAACCATCATGCTCTCTCACCCCTACAGAAATTGACTACTTGACAGATCGTATCCAGAATGGTGGTACAGAAGTAGTTGAGGTAATCAGGGGAAATTGGTCTGATCTTTGAATGTTATACTGTAATATATATATGGTATTTTTCTGTTCTAAATTGTGAATAAATGCATGTATTTAGGTCTTTAAGTCGGTTTCATTTCTGCATGATTTTTCTAGTTTAAATAAAGCAAAGCATGTTTTTTAGGTCTGATTGGTGAAAAAATGACATGAGATCCATGTGATATAATTGATCCAACCAACTTATCTGTTGTTTCATTTTATGTTAATACCTTATGGATGTTTCATTATACAATATGAGATCATGCTTTTTGACAAACTTTCTGTAAATGCTACCGACTAACGAAGAACCACAACTGTCTTGAAACATAAATAAATTAATTAAAAGAGCTCTAAAGAGTCTCAGACACTTTTTTCCTTGGTTAAAAAGCTTCTGGATGGTTGTGGATCAATTTAGCCTCCTTTTGGGTTTGAGGATTGGTACATCATAATAAAACAAGTTGCTGCAAATAATTCATCTGTTTCTACTAGTTGTACAATATAATATAAAATTGTATTGTTGATCTGTGTAAAACATAAACAAGAAAATATAATATTTGGGTAATGACTGTATACAGGGCACTAGGTAAACATCACTAAAAATCTCTATGGTATGTGGTGGACTGTGTTAAGATGACAAGGACAAACTAATAGTTCTACCCTTGCTATACTTGCTATACTAAGGACAAGGTCAATGCTGATTTTCTATAATATTGAAAGTGTGATGAAGTTGAAAACTTGAGATAAAGATTTGGTAACTTATATCCAGCTGCATCATCTGATAAAGAGCAAGGTGGCAATATGTGCCTATAGTAGCACTACCATGTCTTCGGTTTTGTTCTGTGATCTGATTTTGGAATTCACAATAGCCATTTCAATATTGCAAGCGTTTCAATGTAGGAATTCCTTGTTATCTGAACTGCTTGTTTTGAATGTTTCAAAGATGATTGGGACAGATAGTATTTTTTTCAATGTTGTATGGAAATGTTGGCTTAAAATCCCATCTTAAGGCAAAATACTTGCAATGCCAATGAAGTTTCACTTCAGTTTATACTTCTTCATAAAACTTTTTGCTAAAAGGCGTTATTTTGTTCGCATTCTTTTATACATGTTTGTTGCAACCATAGGTTAGTAAACATTGTTAATATATTTGGCAGGCAAAAGCTGGAGCTGGTTCGGCCACTCTATCCATGGTTAGTTCCTTGTCATAGTAATGCTTTTTCTTATAAAAGTCATGTCCATTTTTTCCTTGTGGATTTGGACAAATAATAACAAGCTAGCATAAAATGTGACAAAGAAATATTGTGTACAAAAAGTGCAGGCATATGCTGCTGCCAAGTTTGCCGATGCTTGTCTCCGAGGCTTGAGGGGGGATGCCGGTGTTATTGAGTGTGCATACGTGGCTTCTACGGTATCTTAGGATTCTTACATGCATAACGCATCTTGAATGTTTCTCCCTTCTTGCTCCATCATCTTGCAGTTTTACTTGGTGGTTCTCCTAGAAACTTAAGCTTTGCCTTTTTGCATAGGTGACTGAACTCCCTTTCTTTGCATCCAAGGTACGGCTTGGCCGTGCTGGAATTGAGGAAATTTACTCACTTGGCCCATTGAATGAGTATGAGAGGTTTGTAATTATTTTCCATTTTGGTTTTTCTAGTTCTTTGTTTCTTTAAAATCTAATATCCTACTGTATGAGCAAGTTTGAAGGGACTGTGTATTAATATTGTGCTTGCTTTTCATCAACAGGGCTGGTTTGGAGAAGGCAAAGAAAGAATTAGCGGGAAGCATTCAGAAGGGAGTCAGTTTTGTCAGGAAATGAGTAACCAATCACATGGTGACTAATGATAATGGTTGTGCTTTTGTTGTTTGCCTCAAATATCTCAAGATTACTTTCCCCAGAATAAGAGGTAGGGTTTTCGTTTTTCCATAATCAGATGGAATTAAGTTAGGTACAAAGAAGAAGCAAAAGATTCATCTTAGTGGGGTTGGTTTGGTTCTTTTGATATTCTTGTAATGAAGGGATAAAGAATATGTAGATGACGAACTGCCGCCTGTTTTATCATTTTAATCAATTCAAAATCAGAGTTCATACTTCTGCCAGACACGTGTTCGGGTTTAGATCTGTCAAGTGATGAAGCATTGTCGAAATGTCTCTTCTTCTTCCCTGGAAAACTTGCTATTAGGAATTAAATATAATAACAGTATTAAAAATTTTATTGTTCGTTGGTTTCAACTTAAAACTCACTCATTATAAATATAATTTCGTGCAAAAGAAAAACTCCATTAGACCGCGAGTTTATGGAACTGTTTTCTGGTGTGTCTGTGTGTGAGTTCTAAAGCCTTTTGAGTGTACGTGACTGAAAAACCCAAAGGTGCCAGCGTAGTTTCGGTTTTCGGGCCGAAAGGTACAATCTCGGGCTCGCATGCCCGGGTACGGCCCGTCACTTGCGTGCACGCTAAATGGCTTATTTTATTCTTTGATAAGTAAAGCGATGCGTACGGGTATGTGTGTAATCGAGTAACGTGTACGTTCAGCTTTTTGACTCGTGATTGATGGTGCTAAAAACAAATAGTTTTATAATTGATGCAAAGATTGGCTGGGCAATCATGAGACAAGCAGAGCGCCAGGCCCGTGAGACATTACATTATTACACTATTTTAAAGAAGCAGAAGAAGCTGCTGCTTCTTTCTTCAATTCCTAACCCACCATCACCACCAGTCCTTTCTTCGCTTGGCCCCGCAACCTCTCCCCATGTCTGTACGTGAACATACATCAAATCCCACCTCTCCTTCTCTCTCTCTCTCTCTCACAATAATTGAGTCCAAAAAAACGAATACTGAAAAAGAAGGTAAGGTTACAGTCTATTAATAATTATAGATACCTAACGAAACGTGCTACAAAGTTAATGTTCTATTCCACGAGGCTATCAGTTTTAACATATTCATGTTTCAAAGTAGGTTTTTGCTACCTTAGTAAGGTATTACCCCAGTACTGTAATATATATCATATGTGGAGGACAAGTATTAGATTGTTTAATATAAACTTAAACAATGGGGAGTGGACTTAGGTGAAGTGCGGATGCTATGCGACGGTCATATTCTCATTACCTGTGTTCAACTTCATGCATAAAGTACTCGACAACTTTAATGCCAAAGTCCAACTTAGTGCAAATTAAAGCCTTTTCGTTTTCTTTTTCTTCTCTCTCGTGTGTCCTACCGATTGGTTGTTCATATTGAATCTTCAAAAGCTATGAATATGAAAGGCCGACTCACTGTCTCTCTTTTCTCTTGCTTTTTCCATCAGTACCATCACTTGGAATATATCTAACGCTCGCTCTCCACAAGTGCATAACTTGCATCAAAAACAGTCGGCGTTGATTCACTTAACGGTGAGTTCACGTTGAGAGTTGAACAAATTAAAAGTTATATGTAGATGATTTTCGGAGGATCCAATGGAAATTCGATATTCGCATTTTTTATTTTCAAGTTACTAAATTAATGTTTGTATAAACTGATACAGATTTTGAAGAATCAATACCAAAGCCAAAGGCATTGATATACTAGGTATCTTAGACATGAACTAGGCGCATACAAAAGCTGGATCTGGATGCTTGAGTGGGTCATTGTTAGAGGATGCGATACATCTGCATCTGCATCATCAAAACCCATACCCACTACATATTGTCTCTTTTTATCAAGACCCCATGCCCCATTCCATCGATGACTCATGACTGACTGGACTGGAGCAAGCATTATTTGTTTGCGTGGAAAAAAATGTTTTGTATTTATCCTGTCTCTGTTCTCTTTATCTATTTATTAATGGGTTCATCTTTACTCCGGGAATAAAATAACAATAATGATAACAAGAACAAAAAGAATGAGGACAAAAGAGTTTTCTTCCTGAATCCTACTCCCGGTCATTTCCATCCGTGGGGTCCTTCTCTTGTCCTATCAAACAACAGCCCAACTCCATGGCTACATATGCTATCAATCGAAAAGACATCATTTTGTCACTTGTTGGATCCTGATCCCATCCATAATTCAATTCTGTAATTCACCATACTTTCACCTTCTTTTTTTAAATATATATATATATAGAGAGAGAAAGAGAGAGATAATGTTGTCGTGCAACTGATCTCTACAACCAACAGTTAAAATATTTTTCTTTACTTAATACTCATTTTTTGTTTTAAATACGTTTACTAATATATGCTTACTAACACAATTTTGAATGTGTGATGAAAAAAAATTATGACCATTGGAACATGCATCTATTATACATAAAGATATATCTTTGTATATATTCATTCTATGATGATTAAATTAAGTATTTTTTCTATTCCTTATTAAGTGATAAAGTAGTGTGGGCTTATGCGAGTTTGGTTTTATTATATTCATAATTATATAGAAGTTTATGGATCTAATTTATATTCAAAAGTTAATTTTAAAAATTGATGGTTGTTCAAGTTTTATGTACTCTACTTAACATACGTTTCAAATATGTGAAATAGTGTCCCAAAAATATATTTCAACGACTCATCTGTATATATGAGCAGAAAAAAACACAAAACTCTTACCGCACGTTGGATAAAAGAAGTGAATTACTATCGAACCAAAATGCAATCTAAATATCCTTCCCACGGAAGTAAATCACTGCCCGGACCGGATATCCTTCATTAGATTTAATCTTACTAGAAAATGCATTCGATACACCAATTAAAATTCTTAGAGAAGGCACCCTTTCTAGTCTGAATTTTAATTAAAATTTTCATAACAAATATAAGGATATATAACTTATGATATGAGTAAGGCACCCTTTTATTTATTATATATATATATATATATATATATATATATATATATATATTGGGTTTCCTTTCAATGAAAAGCATACAACTTCATTAAGAACGAAATCAGTGATGGCTCATAAGAAAAGTATATTGAACTTTTGGTCAAGCAATTACCATTCTTGATGAGGTTTCAGTATCGAGTTGCATGATATTAGTTGGGATCCACCATATTTGAAAAGATTTAAAGAGGCCTAGCTAGGAGCACCGACCCTGCTACGTAAAAGAGGAAAAAAGCCAGCACAATGAAAAGGAGAAAGTGACAGAAAGTTGCTTTCCCATGGAACATCTATGCTCTTACGGCAGCATGCATTCGATATTAAAAATGCTAAAACATATTTTGAAGATGAAATAAAATTGTGGAAAGAACTGTAAATTGCTGTATCAAAATTAAGAAAGCCAAAGGCTGATTTTTTTTTTTTTCCACAAGAAAACGTAGTTGCCCTGAATGCGTTGCATTTTTCTTTGTGAAGTTATTTGTCTTTTTCGAACTTTCCCTTTTCCTCAATCCTCCCTCACAATCTTTACTGTGTCTTTGGTATTCAAATTGGGGGTTTGCTGACGTTTATAGTACCCCCATCAAAAGGGAATCTTAAACCACGGGGTTAATTTCTCTCTGTCAAAATCAAATCTCTTCCCTTTTTAGTTCTTAAGTTTTTGTCCACTTCATTTGGCGTATCCAAAAAAAAAATTACATTGGACCTCTACACCACCTTAACATATTGAAATAGGGCCCTTATCAACTGATTAACTCGAACATACATCATGCATATCTTTGTTTCAATAACCTATTTGTTAATCACAAGTTTGGCATTAATTATGCATTTATTAATTTAGAATTTAGTGTGTGAGTGTGGGTGTGAGTAGGTGGGATTAGGTTCTAATGATTCGTGTTCCCTCTTGACCCTAGTTACTTGTATCCAGATTGATTCTTTGGTTATTCAGAGTCTACTGTTGGAAGAGATTTTGGTAAAAAGTAAAATATGAATAAATTAATAAAATAAAATGCCAAATGATACATATAAAAATAGTAATGCCAATGTGCAAGAAAATAAGTTGAAACAAGATTGCGTGAATCCTTGGTGAAAGAAACCAAAATCCAGACTTGCGATGCAGCAAGTTTACAGTTTACCAGCCCACTATTTATGACCGTCCGATGACTGATTGTTACGCACCATTCAACGACAACTTTTATTTATTTATTTAAAAGAATCTAGAATAATCAAATCAAAATATTCTAATACTTCTTCCTATTGAATTTTTATGAGAAAAATAAATAAATAAAGAGAGAAACCATGAGTTGACTTTGAATTATGTTCTTATTGTTCAAAAATACTAAAAGTGAGAAAACTAAGTGAAATTTATTCTTTTTTGAAAGGCGCGCACTTTTTACATATCTTAATTGAAATGAAATTGAATATATAAAAAAAATACAAATAAATTTATGTAGTGAAGATATATAATTATTGGAAACTTACATAATTAGTCTAAAAATTTGTGGATTTTTCGAACCTTTTTATTATAGTTCGAAATTAGTCACTCTAACTCTCACTCTCAAACTAGAGCCCATCAACCCTCACTCTCAAACTATCACCCCCCGACGGCAAAACCCGACATCGAACATTGAAAACACTACAACAATTTCACACAAGGGCTCATCAGCTTATCTTTGATTACAATTTGTCTATCTTTTGCGGCGACATCGTGTCTATTTTTTTTGTTAGTATTAGTTTTTTTTTTTTTTAGCATTAGGTTAGTTAATCCATTATTTATTGGATAGTGTTGTTGCCATACCTTTTGTATTGTATGCTTGAGCGAGGTTGGTTGGATTGAGCATTTTTTTTTTTTCTATTGGTTTGATCATGGTTGTTTTGTTAATGGCAATACTGGTAGTTTGAGAAAGGTGGTATTTTCTGGTTTTTTTTTTTGGTGCAATAAGCACACGTATCACACTTGTGCCTAGTGCGAGAGGTGCATGTTGCACCAAAACACAATATTTGTGTTTTTTTTTTTATAATAATTTTACAAATGAATAAAATTTGGATTTGACCATTGCAGTACTATAGTTTTGGTTAATAATTGGTGTGACATGCATTCTAGTGCCTTTGTTTAGGTGCCTATGGCACCTTCAGCCTGTATTTGGCTGCAACAGGCACTTATTGCAAAAGTCTATCGCTTATTTTTTGGGCATCATCCCCTACTTCATTTTAATCAAAATTTTATTGTTTTGAATTTTTTTTTTTGATACATCAAGGGAAACTAAGGACCAGTTTAGGTTTTTAACTAAATAAGTAAGTTGTTGATTGAAAAAATAGATTAGTATTTGATAAATTATATTGTTACTATTACTGTGAGTTTGAAAAGCAGTGTACATGTATTTGGTAAATTTTATTAAGAAAATATTGCTTTATATATAATGAACAAAATAGACAAAAATTAAAATTACCTTTTATATTTTGGAGTATGTTTAATAATGTTTAGACAACCTTTTTCTTTTAAAAACACATAAAATTATATAAAGTGAAAAAAAAACTCATTTAAACAAAATCTAATGAATTTCATAATTTGTTACATAAAATGTGAGAAAAATTCATATCAATACATAATCTGAATAAAATAAAAAAATAATATGTATTACATTAACATTAGAGTTGTTCAAATAAACATCATGACCATAGAAAAATCATAAATAGATTGAATGTTAAATGCCATGGTTATAAAATTGATTTTAAATATCATGGTGAACTTTTATGTGAAATTTGTCATAGTTCAAAGAAAATTTACATAACCATATGCAAGTCTTATTGAATATTATATTAGAAAATTAAAGTAAAATATAAAAAATATAAACTTATTGGATTAGTACTTTTATTTTGGAGAGAACATACAATAATTGTGGCGTAATTTGATTGTGGTGGTAATATAATAGCTAATAACTTATATATTTTGGTGTTTATAAAAAAAAGGATATGATTATCTTTTTGTTAAAATATTAATGCTATAATAGAAATTTTAAAAAAGTATGATGGCCTATTTAATAAGTTTCTTATAAAAAGAAACTCCCTACTTGATTCTAAAAACTGCTGTCAAAATTAAAAAAAAATCCAATTTTCTAAAATTTACCAAATATTATTTCTTTCAAAAGTTATGAAATAATTAGCGTACTGAATTTCAACTTCAATCTCAAGCAAGTCTAAACCTCAATTCTAAATGGATCTAAGTATTTTATGAACCTACATTATTAAAGAGACACCATTTAAAACATCGCCTATATTGTTTTATGAATTTAATTTTTTATTGAGAGTGATGAGGTTTGAAGATTTGTTGAGATAGGTGAGGTTTAATGATTTATTGAGTGGTGCTAATTTGATAGTTGGTTGAGAGTAGTGTGCGTGTGTACATAAATATAATATGATAGTTTCTTTCATAATTGACTAATTATGAAAAAAAAAATGAAAGTGGTTAACTTTAAAAAATCCAAATGTTTTTTTGACTATTTATATAGATTTCCCTATAACTACGAAGAACTAAAAAATTGAGCTGTAACATAATAATTTTAGGGAAATTATCATTTGTATGCCCTTAGATTACTCCATTATAAAAAATACTATAACATTTTGAGGGTGTATCAATCGCTTATCCTAAATTGACAAAATGTATCAGCTGACCACCAAATCGTTAGTTACCGTTTAAGTATGATGACGTCATAAGGATAATTTAGTCTTTTCATATTATATAAGTGATAATTTAAGGGTATACGAGTGATAAAAAGAGAATTTAAGGGTATACAAGTGATAATTTTCAAGGGTAAAATCGTCAATTCACTGTCATTCCGTTAACTTTCAAACAGCAACTAACGGTTTGGTGGTCGGCTGATACATTTTGTTAACTAAGGGTGGATGATTGATACACCTTTAAAATGTTATAATATTTTTTATAACAGAATAAATATAAGGTATATAAATGATAATTTTTTATAATTCTATCTGTTAAATATGTAAAATTAAAATGATCATTGATCAAGCAAGTCCTTTTGGTTCTCTTTGAGTTAAAGCCAACCACAGTAGTAGCAAACGAACCTGACAGGCTGACATGCTTTCCCGATTCCATGTCCGTCAATGAAAATTAAAAAAGCTAGAAAAGTGATGGGACAAACCACGTCACTTTTCATCCCACTGGATTCCTCAATCAATCACCGTTGATCTCGTAGCATCTTTAACCATGCAAATTAGAGGAAGATACAACGAATGCTACCAAACGAAACGTATGCTTTTGTCACCACCTCTATATATTATTCATAAAGCAAATACGGGCAGTTTAAAATATACCGAGTCCAACTTGCACCCTGAAAATTCAAGATGCATTGCTTATAAAGTGTATTCGAGTAATTTCAGTCCGAATTCTACATCTCAGCCTTTCCGGATTCTGTGTCGGATTGCCAAAATCGGCCAAAAGGGCAGTATTTGAACCCTTCAAAATATTCATTAGACCTATTTTTTTAATTTAATTTTTTTGTTAATAAAAAATCCTAACACGAACTACTATAATATTCTAAATAAAAACAACTCTCCATCTTTAACCCATATCTTTTTTGACAGAATTGAGAGTTTATGAAGTCCTTATATATTCAGATTTGGCCAAAAATTTCTTCTTGGTGAAGGCTTGAATTTAGCCAATCATTTTTTCTTATCAAATCCTTTGGGATTGGTTAAAATTCTCTCTCCTAATCAAGCTTTGGTTATGTATAAAAGAAATTAGGCATGAACGAAAGTAAATGTTGATTACAAATATTATTTAAGCTGTAATTGTTATTTTCTCTAATAAAATATTTCATGGTCTGGCGATTGCATACAGTATCTCTACAATTTCAAGAGAAGATGCGCTTATGAAACTGCGAAAACTAAAAAAATTAGAGAGAGGCCAGAGGAAAGATACTGAAACTGTATTAAGTTCACATAAGGTTATAATGGGTATTCAAATAGGTTCAGTAAAGTAAAATATATAGTTTTTAAATTTTGTATATGAATTTATAAAATAGGGTAAAAACTCGTTTAGTCCTTATATTTTGAGTTTAGTGTCCGTTTAGTCCCTATATTTTTAAAAATACCTCAAAGCATCTCTATTATTAAATTATTGACATTCTTGCCATTGCCTTTTGTTAGTTTTGACTTATTTTTACAATATTACCCTATTACAATAATGTTTCTTTTTTTAAACATTATTAAAAAGAAAAATTAAATTACCAGTTTAACACCAAAAAATAAAATAAAAACAATATATATATTTATTTTTGTGGAACACTCTGCTAAGAAGTTAAAATATAAATTTTTTAAAAAATTGATAACTTAATTTTTTACAAAATTAATTTTTTTGGACATGAGCTTCCACAAAAATTAATATATATCTTTTTTTATTTTATTTTTGGGTTTAATTTGATAATTTAATTTTTTTATTAATATTTAAAAAAAATATTACTGTAAGAGTGTAAAATTGTAAAAGCATGCTAAAAAAAATAAAAAAATAATGGCATAAGTGTCAATATTTAATAATAAGAACGTTTTGAGGTATTCTTAAAAATATAGAGATTAAATGAACACTAAACTCATAATATATGGACTGAACAAACTTTTACCCTATAAAATAAATAGATTTAGTAAGTATTTCAATGTTGTGTCCAAATAGTCTTACGTAAACTAAATTTCCAAAACAACGAATAATTTGCGATATCAATGCACGTGAATTGCGTATGGTAAACTTCATATTTGGGTCCCAGTGAAAAAGGCACGCTAGCAAGTAGGCAACCGTTTCTGATCTCTATTTGCCCCCAATAAATGAAACCAAGAATTGGAAAATGATGAACCAAATGAGCTTCCACAAAAATTAATATATATCTTTTTTTATTTTATTTTTGGGTTTAATTTGATAATTTAATTTTTTTATTAATATTTAAAAAAAATATTACTGTAAGAGTGTAAAATTGTAAAAGCATGCTAAAAAAAATAAAAAAATAATGGCATAAGTGTCAATATTTAATAATAAGAACGTTTTGAGGTATTCTTAAAAATATAGAGATTAAATGAACACTAAACTCATAATATATGGACTGAACAAACTTTTACCCTATAAAATAAATAGATTTAGTAAGTATTTCAATGTTGTGTCCAAATAGTCTTACGTAAACTAAATTTCCAAAACAACGAATAATTTGCGATATCAATGCACGTGAATTGCGTATGGTAAACTTCATATTTGGGTCCCAGTGAAAAAGGCACGCTAGCAAGTAGGCAACCGTTTCTGATCTCTATTTGCCCCCAATAAATGAAACCAAGAATTGGAAAATGATGAACCAATGCCAGTAGTCGTACAGGCTATGGAGTAATGGCGGGCAGAAGATGAGAAGTTGGAAATTTTAAAATCATTGCTTCTTTAAGAGGGAAACAAGCACTCATTTCAGCAGAGCTACAGTTGAATTTATTTCAGAAAAGTGACCTGCTTATGCCAGAAGGACAATGAGTATTGGGTTTTTCAAAAACCTCCCCACTGTCTCGGTAATTGAAAGGAACATTTATGAGAACTAAAACACATTTATCTGTGCAAGGGTGCAATCATCCAACCCAATAGTGTCGAATTTTCAATCTTTTTCCATCACACATAATTAATACTTACTTAAAAACACCGACTGTCATCCTTCACTCCCTTGATGTTACACAAGAGCTCGAGTTTTGCAGAGGTACAGCAGTTAACAGCTGTGCCATAATAACAGATGACAGAAGCGTGAAGCAGCAGCAATGGCAGCAGTTACTACATTGACATGATTGGGGAGAAAAAAAAAAAAGAAGACTTTTAAAGAAAGAAATTAAAATACCCCCACGTAACCCACCAATCTTACTGTACATGAAATACTTCAAACATTAACACCTTAATTAGTTAGAGAAAAACCCCCCACAACCCCAACAGCCCTGAATAAAACTACAAATTAAAAAAATAAAGCCTGATAAAAACTAACACAATTCATGGAAATTTAAACAACAAACACTCCTTGCCCATAAAACACTTCAAATGCTAAGAAGATCTGGTGGTGGAGATTGAGGTGGTGCTGGCTGTTGATGATCTTTCAGGTCCTTATTTGAAGCGTTAGGTGAGTCTAGACTAGTTGTGCCTGATGGTGGCAAGGACTCTTCACCCTGTTTCGAGGTAGGAGGCTTTGGCAGCTCTGTTAGAATTTGAACCACTTCACGCATTGTTGGGCGCTCTACAGCCTGTTCTTCGACACAGAGCATTGCAACGTAAAACACATGCATCACCTCATGGAGAGGAACAGAGGGGAGTCGTGGATCTAGTATTTTAAGAACTCCTTCCTTCTTGGAGTCTGTCATTTTTCGAACCCACTGAACTATGTCCACACCATCACCAAATTCTCCAACTGGTTTCCTGCCAGTAATTAGTTCCAAGAGGACTACACCAAAGCTATACACGTCACTCTTCTCATCGACCTTCAACGTGTAAGCATATTCTGCAAAGACAACATTGGATTTTCAATTAAAAAATGAGAGGGATATACATTAATTTGTAAGTTTGAGGACACAATTTGCTCTTGGTCATCTCTGTTACAAAATAGTAATACCACTCCTTGAAAAGGTTACAATCATCAAGATTTTGGACTCTTGTGATTATTCTTGACATGTACACCTAATTTATTGTCAAAAAGCAAATTATCAGAAATATGTACTTTCAAAGCTGCCCAATATTTCCAATACAGAAGCCTGGGTCTGGTTCGACCGGAGAACTAACATTTTCAAAGCGCCAATCATGTGTACAGAAACCCTAAAGTCCAACTAGATCTAAACACAGAAAATTATGGTAGATTGTGCAAGATCTCACTTAATGCACTATGAGTCAAAAGTGCTTGTGGACAATTAATTGAAAAAATCTCTACAGAGAAACACAATAATTGAACATATAATTTTCAAAATCAAATCAGATACCTGGAGCAATATATCCATAAGAACCGGCAATAGCAGACATGCACTCTGATGTGCCTGAATCTTGCAAGAATTTAGCCAGGCCAAAATCAGCAACATGAGCTTCAAAACCAGAATCAAGGAGGATGTTGTTTGATTTGACATCACGATGAACAATCAATGGTGAACAATCATGATGAAGATAGCAAAGCCCCTTAGCAGCCTCCACAGCAATCTTATACCTAGTATCCCAGTGCAAATGACCTCCTTTCTTGCCGTGAAGAACCTCCCCCAAGCTACCATTCGGCATGTACTCATAGACCAAAAGGTTGGTCTCATGATTAGAACAGAATCCCAATAACCTTACAATGTGCCTATGTCTAATCCTCCCCAAAGTTTGTATCTCAGCATTGAATCCATGATCATGAGAAGAACCCCGGCTCATTGCAGGCAGTCTTTTAACAGCAACTTGATCACCATTAGGCATAAGCCCCTTGTAAACAATCCCTGCACCTCCTTTGCCAATTATATTATCCTCCTTCAAGCAATCAAGAACATCATCACAAGTGAAATCCAAGCGCTGGAAGGCAGTCAATTTCCAAGCACGAGACTCACTAGCCTTCTTCAGTGATCTTGCCTTGATGATTGCAGCGACTGCGAAAGCAATAGAGCAGACAAGCAATCCAACAACAAGTAACAACTTCACAGAAGCAGATAATGGACCTTTAACATGTGGCTGGTGGGTGCCATTAGCAACACCATCCTTACAAGGCCCCAGATAAGGACCGCAGAGTTCAGAATTACCCAAAAACGAGGTGTAATTAAAGTAACTAAACTGACCAGTTCCAGGAACTAAACCGGAAAGATTGTTGTAGGAAAAATCAACACTAGTTAAACTTTGCATACTTGCTATAGATGCAGGGATGCTACCGACAAGGTGATTTCTTGACAAATTCAGATAATTCAAGATCCTCATACCCGTAAGCTGATTCGGGATCTCCCCAGAAAGTTCATTTCTACTGAGATCAACAAAAGTTAAGAGCTTACATTGGCTAATCTCTGGCGCAATCCTACCCGAAAACTTGTTGTGACTAAAATCCATCTTTGAAAGCTGCTGTAATTTGCCAATCTCGGCCGGGATTTGGCCCGAGAACTTGTTCCCATCAAGCAAAAGCTTCTGGACACCAGAAAATTTCCCAATACTCGCCGGTAACGAACCCGAAAGTTGGTTGTTAGACAAACAAATTTGACCCAGATTGACCGAGATAGAATCAGACGCGGGAAACTGGCCCGTTAAATAATTATCCTGCAGCTCCACTTGACTAAGACTGGGCAACCCGAACAGACCTTTAGGTATAGATCCGTTAAGAAAATTCTCTCCCATACGCATCCGACTCAACGAGTCACATTTCCCCAAGGATTCAGGAATCGGACCAAACAAAAAGTTCCCCAAAGTGATTAAAGTTTGCAAGCAGTTACCAGCACACATATCAGGTGGCAAAGTTCCTGTCAATTTGTTAGACGAAAGATCAAGAATTCTCAACTTGCCATTTGACCCCAACCTTTGAGGAATGCTCCCAGTAAAGTTATTTTCCCACAACTGCAACACCTCAAGCCGCGGCATAACGCCGATAAACTCGGGGATTGCCCCGTGAAGCTTGTTTCTAAACAGATTCAATAGCGTCAAGTTCTTCAACTCGGCAAATGATGCCGGTATCTCGCCAGTAAATATATTGTTTGACAAATCCATGGACTTCAGGCTCTTTAAATAACCCAGCTCTGTTGTTAATGGCCCAGACAGAGCGTTCACTTGAAGAAACAGAGTGTCCAAGTTTTGCAACCTCCCTATATCGGTCGGTATTTCACCAGAAAGCCCACAGTTGGCAGCGTCGAATCGGACCAACGACGATAAGTTTCCGATTTCCGGAGGCAAACTGCCGGAGTAGCTGTTGTAATAACCAATGTACAGCTGCTGCAGCTTCGTTAGGTTACCGATTTCGCCGGGGATTTTGCCTCCGAGTTCGTTACCGGAAACCGCCAAGTATTCCAGAGACTCCCAGATGCCGTACTCCGGCGGGATCTGACCGGAGAAAAAGTTGCCACCGAGATGCAAGTGGCGCAAGTTTCTCAGCTGGGTAACAGCAAGCGGCAAGTCACCGGTCATGTTGTTGTTATACAAGTCGAGTACTTGTAAGCTATTAAGCTGTGACAGCTGGGGTGGGAATGAGCCGTTGAAGACATTGTTGGAGAGGTTCAGGAGGCGGAGAGAGGAGAGGGCGGAGATCTCCGGGGGAATGGGGCCGGAGAGCTGGTTGGCGGCGACGGAGAGGTTCTGGAGGAAGCGGAGGTGGGCCACGTCGGGGGAGAGAGCGCCAGAGAGGTTGAGACCAGACAGGTCCAAGGAAGTGACGTGACGTCGGGAGTCGCAGGTGACGCCAGGCCAGGTGCAGTGGCTAGTGGTGGCGTTCCACGCTGCGAGGGATGATTGGGGGTCGTCGGTAATTGAGGATTTGATAGAGAGTAGGGCTTTGTATTCTGGGACCGTTCGGGATTGAGAAATGTGGAGTAAGAGGAGGAGGAGGAGGAGTCTCATTATTGCTTTCTGCCTTCTCTGTTTTTGCGGGCTTTGAGAGGAGAGGGAGCGGAGTTGTGGTGCCTGCCGCTGGTGAACGGAGATGCTGGTGGTGGGAGTTGAGTAGAAACTACAAAGTGAGGTACCAGTGAAGAAGATGAGAAGGTGTGTGATTTTATTTATCTACGATTTTATTTTTTTATTTTTTAAATTAAATCAATAAGGATACCATTTAAAATTATATTTTATTTGTATGGCGGGGCGATTTTTAATCATGCGGACCGGGGACTTTCATTACAGCTGAAAAGGTTCATTTATTTTCATTTTCGAGTTTGGACTCCTATTGTTCTTTAAATAGAAAGAATTTTTTTTTTTTTTTAAAAAACCGATTTCGCCGGGGATTTTGCCTCCGAGTTCGTTACCGGAAACCGCCAAGTATTCCAGAGACTCCCAGATGCCGTACTCCGGCGGGATCTGACCGGAGAAAAAGTTGCCACCGAGATGCAAGTGGCGCAAGTTTCTCAGCTGGGTAACAGCAAGCGGCAAGTCACCGGTCATGTTGTTGTTATACAAGTCGAGTACTTGTAAGCTATTAAGCTGTGACAGCTGGGGTGGGAATGAGCCGTTGAAGACATTGTTGGAGAGGTTCAGGAGGCGGAGAGAGGAGAGGGCGGAGATCTCCGGGGGAATGGGGCCGGAGAGCTGGTTGGCGGCGACGGAGAGGTTCTGGAGGAAGCGGAGGTGGGCCACGTCGGGGGAGAGAGCGCCAGAGAGGTTGAGACCAGACAGGTCCAAGGAAGTGACGTGACGTCGGGAGTCGCAGGTGACGCCAGGCCAGGTGCAGTGGCTAGTGGTGGCGTTCCACGCTGCGAGGGATGATTGGGGGTCGTCGGTAATTGAGGATTTGATAGAGAGTAGGGCTTTGTATTCTGGGACCGTTCGGGATTGAGAAATGTGGAGTAAGAGGAGGAGGAGGAGGAGTCTCATTATTGCTTTCTGCCTTCTCTGTTTTTGCGGGCTTTGAGAGGAGAGGGAGCGGAGTTGTGGTGCCTGCCGCTGGTGAACGGAGATGCTGGTGGTGGGAGTTGAGTAGAAACTACAAAGTGAGGTACCAGTGAAGAAGATGAGAAGGTGTGTGATTTTATTTATCTACGATTTTATTTTTTTATTTTTTAAATTAAATCAATAAGGATACCATTTAAAATTATATTTTATTTGTATGGCGGGGCGATTTTTAATCATGCGGACCGGGGACTTTCATTACAGCTGAAAAGGTTCATTTATTTTCATTTTCGAGTTTGGACTCCTATTGTTCTTTAAATAGAAAGAATTTTTTTTTTTTTTTAAAAAGGAGGACTATTCTGTTTTCTTTTCTGTTCATGTACATGTGTTCTCTAATGAGGAAGGAAAAAAAGGCTAATTCCTTTTTCTAATTCCAAAAGAAATCCAATTAATTTTGCCGGTTGAAATTCTATTAACTTTTGGGAGGCATGAGGTTAAAAGTAAAACCTTACTTTTATTTTCCTGAAATTGCGAAAAGAGAAAGTTACCTTAATTAAGACAAGAAAATAGAAACTTATTAGAAAGTTAAACAAACAGATGCCTCAGCTAAGAAAGAGGCATACAAAAGATCCACTTTTTTTCTGTGGATGTCGGGTTTCTTTTGTCCAAATTTTGAAACTTGCTTGCTGAAGAATCCGCTTTTTCACCTTTGAAAATTTCTTACAACTTACTGCTCTTTTATTTTAAGGACATTAGATATGTTATTAAACAAAGGGAACAATCAATATTTTATTTTTATTTTTATTTTTTTAAGAAAGAAGGTTTCTGTTCTTTTAACAATAATTCAGGCAAAGAATTATTAGAGTTTTTTTTTTTTTACTTTTTTGGGGATCAAAATTTTGTTTTAATAAATATAAGTGTTATTGAGTTGGTTTATTCGAAACATGCTTGATTTTGAAATAAATATAATTATATTATATATTTATCTAAATATTATGATTTTCTTCCATCACAAATTCACGTTTCATCATTCAAGAATAAATGAGAATCTTGACATTGAACCAGCAATAAAGAGCGAAAAGATAGAGGATAACGACAAAATGATACTCGATAAGGTTTTGAAGATCAGTTGGTTGAATGCAAACAAAGCAAAAAAATAAATAAATAAATAAATAAAATTGATCTAATCGAAGCCATGCAGAATAATAAAATCCATGGGAAGAAAAATGATGATCTAAGATTATTTTTCAATAGTTAAAATTTCAAACTAGTAACAATGTGGATTTTAGATTTAGAGAACAAAAATAGGATCAATCAATGGAATTTACTCTTTACTGAGTCCTAATGAACACCAAAAACTCGTCAAAATATGCATTGTGTTGCGCATTTAATTATTAATCCCAAGCCTCGGATCCCTGACGAAGACGAGAAATAATGTTCAGGTACCATTCCAGCTCCTCCCCGTCTTCTTTCTTCTTCCAGTACTATTACATAATCCAATAATGATGAGCCGTGAACGTTTGGGTTCAGATACTGAAGCACAAAGCCGTGTAAGAAAGCTTACAGCTAAAAGAGCTAGCGTCGGCACACGGTAGTACAGACTGCAGTAGTAGGTAAATAATTAATTCCACCGGTCAAACCCACTGTTCAGTACACGCTAGTAAGAAATAAACTTTCATGATTACGAGTAATCTTGATCAACAGTTGATAAACCTTATCGATTAATCCAGTGGGACACACGAAGGGCATGAGAATTGAAACACCAAGGGCCCATTATGATAGAAGTATACACCACTGAATCAGTGTGATCATAAGGTGGTGAGAGAGAAAGATAAAGAACCATCATCATGAAAATTCTCACAAACTGTGCAATATGCATCGTTTTTGCATTTGGGGCAGATGAGTTTTCACCCTTTTTGAGGTGCTCCGTAGAATCTTAGATAGCAGATATAAAGATGTAATTGTAAAGGGCAGGGGAGGGGAGGGGGAAAAAAAAAAGAGACGATTAAAATGATTTATAATTATTAAACAGCAATAATTTTGCTGGTGGTTTAAAAAATATAAAAGGTAGTCAAATTATGTTGACTGACATTGAGAGGCACGAGAAAAAGAAATTAGCGATTCTCGCTCGCAGAACCCCACTTCTGTTCTGTTCCGTGTCCCTCTTGTCTTAGCAAATCGCATAGTAACAAAGTTTCCACCTACAATGCCCACTTTGCCCTTAGGGGGTTGCCAAATTAACCCTGTGCGGTACGGGCTGGAACAAGCGACAGCGAATCAGTAGCACAGGTGAACCCCAGACAATACGACGCAGTAGAATGGTCCCAAAACGGAAGGGCGAGCGGAAAACAGAGGCCACTTTTGCTTTCCGGAAGCGAAAATGACCAAACAGTCCTCACAGGCCAAAGAAAGCGACACCGTAACACGAGGACAAGGTGCTTTTATACAGTTTTATAAGATGCCCATGGTCTCGTGGGCACTTAATGACTGTATAGCAAGTGTCGCTTTCAAGGTAACAAAACAGCTCGCAGAGGTTCAAAGGCCATTATGGTAAAGTTACCAGAAAATTTTTAAAAGTTATCAGTCCGTCACACATATCAAACAAAGGTTTTCTCATCAATATCTCTTTTTCGGCCTGTCCTTCACAATCCACCCCCACGTTTGATCAAAATTAAGCCAATTATTTTAGGACTACATTTTCCAAATAAATTCAATCTCAGCATAATTACTTGTGATGATTTACGAACTTTCTACCGAAATCAGAAATTGAACTTTCTTTTCTTCGGATAATAGCCTAGAGTATTATTCTTTTGACATAAATATCATACTATTACTGATGTGATTAATAATTAATTTTATAAAATAATATTAAAATTTTTACCTTCAGTAATATTTAAGTAAAGTCTACTCTATTCATATTTCATAACGAAAAATTATCTCTATTTAATAATTTTACCACCAAGAGAGAAATTAAGTAGAAAAATTAATTTAGGGTGTTGTTAGAATTGAATAATTTTTTTTTTCATAAATATCATAATTAATATTTTGTATAAACTAAAAATGAAAAGGGTTAGTTGTGGCTGCAGATTATATTATTTGTTTGTTTCTTGGGTGTGTAGTTTTGTGGTAGTGGGTAGGGGAGAGATTCGGTGGTTTTTATCTGCTTATTTTTCAAACCCTTTCACTTCAAACTAGAAAGCTTCGGGCTCAGTTAAACTGTTAAAGGAAATAAATTTAAATATTTTCTTTTTAAAAGTTAAACAACCAAAAAAAAAAAATTTTGAAATTCTCCAAGCCCGAAGCTACTCCGACCCAGAAAACACGTTGTTTCTAACACTAGTTTATGTCTTGAACTGCGTTATTTTTGTCCCCTCACAACTTGGAAGACTGGAAAAAAGAAAAGATACAACGCTTCCTCTTTGTTTTTCTCTCCTCGTTACAACTCTCTCACTCTCTTTAAGCCTGAGACAATGATCTTATACGTTGTAATAACAAATTGAAGATAGCGCATTACACAACTGGCGCATGTGTTGGGGGTCTTAAAAAATAATAAAAAAATAATAAAAATAAAAATAAACGGCGCATGTGATGCACCTACTACAATGCAGTCTTGTATAAAATTCTTACTTTCCAATGGCCTCGGTATTCTAAAATCCAATTTTATGCTCTTATTGATGGGATTTGTTACTTTACTTTTGTATTGATATGTATATTAGATTTTTTGTAACACTAACCACACACAGATTTTTTGTAACACTAACCACACACCACCAATAATTAGAAGAAGAAATATGGCCTATCTTGTATCTAGGAAAAAAAAAAAAGAGAGAGAATGTGATCAAGGATAATTACGTTTTCAAAAGGTAATATCAAGCAATAAAGCAAGCCCACTGACTTTGTGTGGTCTTTTACATTGCTTACTGGAATCAAATTTGTTACCTTCAACTTTTTCGTGACCGTGATGGTGAGAAACGACTACAAGATCCTTTAAATAAAATTTTATTTAAAGAATAAAATTATCTTCTTTTTCTCTTCGATATTAAAAAATAGAAATATTACCTTATTTTAAAAAATCTTATTTAGGGAGTATTTTAAATCTTTTAATTTAGTAATATTTCATTTTTTTATTTCATTATTTTTAAAGAGAGAGGTGTTGGTGTTGTAATTGCTATTATTTTAGTAGAGAAAAATATTTTATTAAATAATATAAATTTATTTTTTTAAAAGTTTTTTGAAAGAAGTCTTATTTTTTTTCACTTTTCTATTTGCGGCAAACAAGTATTTGAAGAGTTAAATTAGGAGAGTCTTTTGGTCACGCTAGCTCTAAAATGCGATTGATGTTAATAACTCGGATTGTCTTTCACCTATCATTTTTATGCTAATATTATACAATATATTGGTTGTTCTTTGAATCCTTATGTGACATAAAGTGATTACTGCTTCTTTGTTATTGTTTATCTAATAATCATAAGTACTTATTTAATCTTATAAGTTCGTTTTATTTTTTTTTTGTTATTGTTTGGTTATCTTTTGAGTGGAGTTTTTAGAGATTAAATAAGCTATTTTGATT
This sequence comes from Citrus medica, assembly GCA_002013955.2. Lineage (NCBI taxonomy): Eukaryota > Viridiplantae > Streptophyta > Magnoliopsida > Sapindales > Rutaceae > Citrus > Citrus medica. The sequence continues at coordinate 327,113 of MKYO02016789.1, forward strand.
CTATTAGTAGAAGTTTAAATTTTTAGGTTTTTGAGAATAAAAGTTGAAAAGCTTTTTAAAAATACTAAAATGTCTAAAATATCATTTACTTTTTGACAATCTTACTTCATCTATTTCATAACATAACTTTAAAAAAATGCATATTGAAATAATTTTCTATTTTTAATAAAAGCTCTCATTAACAATCAAATAATTAAATTTTTTTGTATAAAAACTTTACTAACAAAAAAACGAATTAAAAAAAATTATTTGAAAAGGTATATGAAATAGAGCCTTAGTAGATTATTAAACTTTCCTTTCATATTTACTAGAACTTAATTATTTTTCCTTTTGGATTCACTAGACTCTCCCCCCATTGAAATGATGCAAAAAGTTTTAATACTTCATTTTACACTAAATAAATTTATTACTTGATGTTTAATCAAATGATATGGAGCAAAATTTTATACTGTTGCAAGTAGAGCTAACCCAAGTTGACTTAGTTTAATTACAAACCTACCGATACCTGCCAGTTTCAAAATTTAAATAACAATAAAACGATCTAAAATGTTGGCGTCCGATATAATTTATACACAAAAAGCTATTCACTGACTGCCACATCAACGTGGTATATATATATATATTTATTTATTTTTAAGTTTTGCGATAAGGCTAATTTGTCATGATCACTATCTTAATAAACTTAGCTTAGTGTACACAGTTCCAAAACGAAAACAAAGATATAATAAATGCACTGCTCTTTAATTTATTCATAGTTATCGTTTTCATATATGAAGCCCGACTCCCGAGTATGCGGTATGATGTGATACCACCGTATGTGTATATACATTTATATTATTATTGCTAGTAATGGATGATATCATTGTTTGTTATCTATTACCAACATAATGACAATTTGCGTATGGCCTATGATTGATATTTACTTGAGACTTAAAAATTATGAGTTATAATTTATACAATAATGTGGAGTATGTAAAAATCGGATGAAAATGATGTGAGAATTTGTTTATTTCCGAAGAAACTTCCAAACATCGATCATACATTGATAGATACAGATACTGTTAAGATTTCGTTGTTATTTGGTTTTTTAGGGTTCATTACTGCATGCTTTGGTAAAAACCTCTTTTAGTTTATATAATGCTTTAACCAATTCTTTCGGGTACCAAGCAATTTCTTTTGGTCCTTCAAGCTTTGTAGTCAAATTTTGGTTCCCCACACTTGCTATCTTTTTTTTTTTTAATACTGTTATATAAGATTGTAGGTATTACAATTAATATTTATAAACAGATTTTACAATTGGAACTTTCTTCATAGCATGTACTCCTTAATATTTATAAATAAATTCTATAATTAGTACATTTTTCATAACATATACTCTCTTGAAGAACTGTCCACATTTTATAATAGATATACTGACTCCACTCAATTATTTAATAATTAAAAAATAATTATAAATTTTTTTTATGAAGATTCAAACTATTACATTCAATATTATAAATACAAAGTACTATCCCAGTGGGCCAAATGCCGATTGCCACACCTGCTACTTGACAATTATTTGCTTCCTCGACGAAATATTATACCACCAGCAATCCAAATTCTAGTCTGAAGTCTCTGTCTCTACAGGTAAACATTTTTTGTGCTTACAATATTTACATATTTAATTGTCAGTGTACGGGAAAAAGTTGTTGAAATTACTTTTTAGCTTGGGCCATCAAAGGTAGATCCAATGTGATATAGCCCATGTATCAATCCAATTTTATTTATTTAGTTTCTCGAGGAAGTGATTTTAGTCATGTCTGTTAGGCATGCGCAATGTGCATGAAGTACAAAGGTTTTAAGTTATTTATATGTAATCAATATCGTACTACAATATTTTACCACTAAAGAATTACAAAATGTTATAATTTATTATTTTTCCGTTAGTTAACTTATAAAATATTAATTTTGTCCTTACTTTGAGGGGGAAAAAAACATATAAATTCTAATAAAGCTCAACAATTTTCATATTGTATCAAAAACCCAAAAAATTAAATAAAATATTACATATACACGAAAAGGGGTCCGTTGCAACAGTTGCAACCTACAATAATTTTTGTCATTTTGTATTTAATTACACTACACTACCTTATATTTTCTGCAAAATTCAATAGCCACTAAAAGTAACAAACTTTTACATATAAGTCCATTTTTAGAATAAAATGACATTTGAAAAGAATTTTAATTTATTATTATTATTATTAATATCATTATTATTATATAAGATTATTTCTATTAAATTTATTTATTTTAATTATTATTATTTATGATTATTACTGTCATTATTATTATTAAATTTTTTTCTTTTATTATTTTAATTGTTATTATACTGTGATTAATTCATTAATATTAATATTTATCTTGTTATGATTAAAATTATTGTTATTAAAATATATTAACTTTATTATTTTAATTATTAATAATTATTGTTGTTGTTATTATTATTATTAAAACATATTAATAATTTTTATTTTTATTTTTATTATCATTATTAATATTATTATTTCAGTTAATTTTGTTATTATTATTGTTATTGTTAATTTTTTTAATTAACATTATTGTCATAATTATTATTTTTAGTTTTATTATTATTATTGTTTAATTATAACATATACAAATAATTTTAGGGATACAATTAACAAAGGGCATTTTAATAACTTATAATAGTTTATTCCAATTATAAAATAAAGTAAATACATCAATGGGAATGTTGTTCATTCCGATTCCAATTCCTATAGCTCAAGTAAATAACTTATTATAATTCAAATTCCTTATTATAATTCTAGCTCATTTCAATTCTTATTTAATAAACGCATTATTAAAATGTGTTTAGAACATAATATTGTATATTGTTATAATATTGTTCACATTAATTTATTACTTACCTATGTTTGGAAGTTTTAAAAGTTAGATTGTAGTTAATTATATAATTCACTACAGTGTGCTAACTTTTGTCTTAATTGAAACATTAAATATATTTAAATTATATTTTTATTTTTACTATAATAGTTATAATATTAAAAATAAATTATTTTATTTTATTATATCATATTATATTTATATATTAATAATTAATATAAAAATAATAATTAATAAATTTAAATAATGAGAGTAGATCTAGAAATGATAGTAATAATTAATAAATTACGAAATGTTTATGAATTTGTGGAATAAATAAACGAGTATTAAATCATGCATTGTAATTGCCTAATATCAATAATAAAAGTCCTCTTAAATTTCATACTTATTCCTTATTCATATCATTTAACAACTAATCTAATAAATAAAATAATAATAATTATATTTTTTCCTGGCATTTCAAAAAATAAGAGGGATTGCAATGAAAAAAACCAAAATAAATACACCCTGCCGTTGGATTTGCTTTTACCATTTTTGCCCTTGGATCTAATGGTTAAATTACAAAATGACAAAAGTAATGGTATGTTTCAACTGTTGCAACATAGGCGGACCCCACGAAAAGCTACAAACTAAGTTTTTTGTTATGCATTTATTACAATAATTTTTCATTCAATTAAATATTAGTTTAATTTAACTATTAGTTGTCGATAAAAATTTACATACATAAATATATACAAACAATCATAAGTTTATATCTAATTGATAACATAAAAACTTATAATTTTTAATTTTTTATCTATAATTAAATTAATATTTAATTGAATAAAAATTTATTTATTATAATGATTGATATTAATTAATAATTAATTTTTATTGATAATTAATAAATTTTCCTTAAAATAAGGACAAAACTGATAATTAATATATGTTACCTTACTATCAATTTTTTTTTTGAATTCTGTTATACATAAATTATTATTGATATTACATCAGACATTACAATTACAATATTTACAATCGTACTAAACAACTGAGACTATCGTCATACATTAACCCACTGAAACACTTACCCAAATACTTTAAACTCTCTCTAATATTCGAATGGTGCCTACTCCATTCAATTAGTTGATAATTGAGGGAGAACTGAAACTAACCTCCATAATGTTCTTATGAAGGCTTAAACTCTTGCACTCAACATTGTAAGTACAAATCTTCTCCAATTGGACCAAAGACCCATTAATTACTATCAACTATTTAAAGAGTAGTAAAATACCAGATTTTATATTTATTTAGTACTAAAATACTAAGATGCAATACTTGTTACACCTATTTGTTATTTCACAATAACTTAAGCATCAAAAAGAAAACAACCCAACTAAAAAATGCAATCAATAATTTCTTTTGACACCAAACGAAAATGTAACATTGCAAAAATTAAAATAAAAAGAAGAAGAAAATACATAAAAGGTAATAATCCTTATTTCGTAAGCACAGAGTACAAGTGAAACCAGGCGGCTGTGAAGTAATTTGATGGAGCAAATGCAATGAGAAAGCGCTAATGGTGGTCCTTCGAACAGATTACTGTCTACAGATGGAAGAAAATCCGGTGGATCGATGTGGAGGGGACCATAAATTACCTATCATTTTATTATTCTTGGGCCGAACGCATAAGCTTGCAATATCAAACTTTATTTGCATTTGAGTGAAGAACTACACTAAGAAATTTATTAACGAATGAAATATTGCCACTTATATAGTTAGTACCACACGTCCATTCAAAATTGACAATTCAGATAATAGATACAAATTGCATTTGTCCCGGATTAGAGATTAACACAAGTATGGTGATTATGGTTTACATTGACCCCGGATTGAAAATCAATAACCAAAAGTTGATTTATGCGTAAGGTTCAGAGAAAACTAACAATAATCAGACTCGAAAATGTTAACAATAAGTAGCGCTTGATTGTTAACGGAATCACGTGCAAACAATTTAGATATTGACAAAACACAATTAAGAAATCTAATGATGTAAATTAAATGAAGGAAATGGACAGTGGGATCTTGATCTGATGTAAAGTTTTCTGCCAACTTTGTGTATCTCGGTTTATAAATAAAGGCTAAAAGGATCTAGAAAAGGTGGTTGGCCAAATTTCAAAAGCATCACTAGAATTTTAGATTCTCCCGGACTAAAAGATTGTCCCAAATAAATAAACACTGACTTTGAACATCGAAATACCTTTTGCAAGTACATCCTTGAGTTCGATTAGTGGAATTGTGCATCGAAATACTTTTTGCATGTGCACTATTGGGTTCGATTAGTGAAATTGTTCGAAGATCACTTTCTGTAATTCAAAAGCTACTAAGGTGAATGTTGGAGGCCTTGGGCTTTATTAGGTAGAGTGATTTATCCTATTTATTTACTCGAGCATTTCTTTTTTATTAATTAATACGGAACACAACTTAACAATCCCCTCACTGTTGGACTTTAGTCATTTTATCTGACACATCTGAGTTGTTCCACCTCACATTTTGACTAGGTTTAGTTCAGACACCAATTGTTTGGAGAGGCTTGCCTAGGAGTTTTAGGTATCAAATCCAAAAAATTAATTTATTGGGAGAAGTGACTTATTCTACTTATTAACTTAGGTATATTTCCTTTACTTATCAATGTGGGACATAACTCACCAACGAACAATTATAATCCCTTTTTAATTGTCTATAATTGCCTTGATTTTTATACTTTGAAAGTTTTAAGTACTTCCAATGTATTATAATATCCTTTTCAGTAAGTGAACATAACTTTTAATAAAATGCAATTATTGGTATGAAAGAAATGTTATGTTAATACTTAGTTGGCATTGAAACGACGAGTCTTTTAATTTTCAGTTATTATTGAATTTTATTCCTTTCTTTCAGGAATTAAAATGGTATAACAAATTAACAAAGTTTAAAAAATATAGTTGATTGATGAGTACTTTTAGTTATGCATTGGTTTATTAACATGTCAATTATAAGGCAGCCTTTGGTTTAAAATTTTTGCTTGAAAATGCAGAGGTAACTGACAAAGAACAAGATGATGTTCAGCATATAGATTTGTCCTTTGCCTTATAGCTCGAGTTATTTTCGGGTTTGAATGGTTGTTGTCATCTGGGCCCTGAACCTCGTAACTGCAGCAAGTGCCGGATTGCAAACGCAGCAGTACACATTCCAATAATGTGTTCCCTAGCGGACAAAAATGCAGCCATGTAAATTCTTATAATGGACGTTTTCAATTATTATTACTATTATTACTATCATTTTCCAATGATACTGATAAAATTTGAATAGGGATTCTCCGTGAATTTCAAAAAATTCCTAAAGTACTGACTGAATGGAATATATTCTGACATTCAAGTGAATGTTAGGATTCAGGATTCTGAGTCTGAGAAGCGGCAAGAAAGAGAGCTCCAGCTCCAGAACCCCCGTGAGAAGGTTCAACTATTACATTGTCTGAGAGTTCATTTCCTAGCATTTCCCAAACACTGCTGTGCAGATAATTTCTGAAGATTCGGTAGTGCTCATAAAGTCCGCCTTCCACATTCACTACGCTTTTCTTCAGCTCAATTCTTCCAAGCTTCTTAATTATTCCCACAATTCCAGCTGCAGCTAGTCGCGCCGCGCGTTCTGTAACAATGTCGCATACCTCTACTACAACTTCTCTCGCCTTTGGTGTAGAATCTGTTATCTGGAATATGGTGGATGCAGGAGTTTAATTACCGATAATTGTTAATAGATACCATTTTGTTGCTTATTTTGTAAAGAAAACTTTACCCCAAAAACTTCTTCAAGTTTTTCCCTGACCAGTTCATGGTCTTCAGACGTGTCTTGATGCATGGTAGCCATGTCAGGTGACCTAAAAACAAACAGGAGAAAACATATCAGAAACAAATACATATTCAATTATTTCTTACTATGCACACCACTCTTATTTGCCAAGTTACTAAATACTGATTATTCATGAATAAATCTCAAGTGCGTAAGTTTTGTTCTCCCTTTGCTGGCACCTGTGGCTTTTTATCATAAACTGTGTCAACCAATTGCGCTGGTTAGCAGCAATTTGGATCGATACTACTTCCTAATCTTTCATACCTTAATAGGTATGGCAGCATAAGCTTTGGTGGGACAGTATCGCCAAATAGGTCTGCTTCTTTGGCCATCCTCAGCAAAACTCTTCTGACAATCTCTCCCAAATACATTCCTGAAACAAGTTTTTCGAAAATCTGAAATAAAACAAGTATCAGAAACAAATGCACTAAACTCGTGCCAACAGAAACATTCCAATACACAAATGTCATACCATGGAGCCAGGATTCAAGCTTTCAGCATCCAAGGAAGCATCAAATTCGGTGACTGGAAAGGAGGAGGAACTGAAGTTACCCCACTCTGTGCTAATAACCTGCAATGCTAAGCTCAAGTATTTACCATTCAGTGCAATAATACAGGGAATTGAATCATGAAAGTAACTTACAATCTCGCCTGACTTCGGTGATGGACCCTGCCATTTGGGGACTGTTTGTGATGATTCTACATAGGCAGCATTTGTACCCGTTCCTAGAGTAACAGCAGCTACACAGTCTCTGTTGTAGAATCTGCCTCCAGCCAAACTTCCAATAGTGTCATCAACCTGCTCAAGATCTTAGCTGGGTGATTTGAGAAGAATTCTCATTTATAATGGGGAACACGAACAACAATTTAATACTATACAATACGTACAGTTAATAGAAGAATCTCGAACACACAGAAAAAGGAAAAGATAAAATGGGCAAACGGAGTTAATTACCAGAGCGTAAACTCGCATATTCAAATCATGTTTTGCAAGAGCTTGGTTGATGTTGGTTACCAATGTTTCTTCCACCTAATTGTAGTATGTCAAATTTCAGATTAGGGGGACAGGTGCTTCAGATTTAATCAACAAAAAGATTCAGTAGTAAAGGCATTATATTATACGACGAAATCACCACCAGTGATATTTGCATGGTTTTAATTAAAAATAATAATGCAAAGATCATTGTTTCGAGTTCTCTTCTCCTGTATGTAAAATGACGGTTTAGATTTATATCTTCCAGCATATCTTTTGGTACCAACAGAAATTAAGCAAACTTAACTGTGTCATTGGCCGCAAAATTCTTCCATTTTATGGCCGAGGGTGAGAGTGGTGTGACTTGGTCCACCGAGTGTGACCAGGTGTAACCCAATTTCTTTTCTTTAGCTGAAGTATCATTGCCATTATCCGGATGAGCATTAACAAATTTTGCAAATTCCCCGGCAATATAGTCAAATAATTCCTGATTAAAGAGCAGTAAAAGCCACTAATGTAATTTTCACTACATTTCATAGAACTGAAGCAATAATAGCTGTATGAGTTAAAAAAGTAATTTTGAAGAGAGCATTAAAATCACACCTGTGAAGTACCGCACATCACATCGGAAGGAATAGAAATCTCTTCCCTATACAGATCAGAAATAGGCTCATTCTTCCCTCCAAGTCTTGCACATAAGATCAAAAAATCCGTAGCTCTCAAATTTATCCCATAATAAAGCCCCTTCTCTTCTCTGTCTCAAAAATAAAATGACATAATGACATATTATGTGTGTTATATGATTCTGTATGAAACTCTTGAGAATGAGGGCCTTAGAAAAGACGTAATACCCATTTGGAAGTGAAGCAAGGTAAGAAAGAAGCATATTCAGATCAGTGGTAGTCTCATTGGATGCCAAAGAGGCTTGCATTTCAGACACCAAAGCATTTGCCACCTGCCATAGTCTTGGGACAGGAGTGGCACATTCCCTTGCGAATTTGCGTAGAATTGTTTGAGTTTGCTTCCACCGTTGCTCTTTCCTTCGCCTCCGTTGCCTCACCAGTGCTGCTACCGCCGCAATTGTAGCAGCTGTGCTCACTGCTGCCACCACTACCACTTCCTTCCTCATTCCTCCACTCTTGCTCTAAGACATCATTTTGGTTTTATTTTATTTCTTTTGGCTGTGTTCCATTTTAAAATTATCAATTTCTTTTTCCCTCTATTCGAAAATGAATTGAGAGAATAACAGAAATCCGTTACTTCCTCCGTAGAGGAACGGGTATCAAGGATGATGGTTGGAACATCATTAGCAAAACGTGGGTTGTGGCGATTGGGCAAAACTTTTTGGACCAGCGAAATCCATGTTGGAACGTAATTCATTCCTAAAATCCTTCATCTACGTACATGATTTCCAAATGAAACAGTATATTTTGGCCGAATAACGCACACTCGAAAATATGCAATTTTATTCCATTTTTGGGCTCGTTTAAATCTCTGTACCGAACCCAAACTTAGTAGCTCAGCTAACTCCACATTGGGCTTACGTCGTAAAACATTCAGACTATCTAACAATATCGGATTTTGGAACCTCGTAAGTAATGAAATTACTAATAACATATTTTAATAATATTAATTTCTTGAACTCGTTAGTCGTTACCAAAAGAGGGGATCGTCAACACGTTCAAATGTAATAATATTATCGGTGGCAAGAAAGTAAATTTGGATAACAAAAAGACAGTGAAGAGGAAGGTAATTGAAAGACAAAGATGACGAGTATGCTGACTACCTCTTTTTGCATCAGCCCAGTCAATTACTTTATGGAGGTTTGTTCACCAAATGTCACGTAATTCAGTCGCCGGTCAAAGAAAACCTTCTGGTTTTCACCATGCTTTTTGCATTTGTCTCCCACGCTCGCACTCTAAAAAGTAAACGATATCACAGTTACACTCACCTAAAATTTTTTTAAGTCTAGCAAGATCATACATTTTTCTTTTTAAAATATAAATCTGCATGAATACCGCTTGTATTTTTATTATTGTTTGTTCAGAAACATGTGTTTTCATTTTACATATAGTCAATAAGTTATGAATCATGTGAATAAACCGGTTTCTAAGCTAACAATATTAATCTGTAAGATATAATTAAGAGCTATATATATATGTAAGTTTCTAAAAGAATTTCATGTTCAAAATAAATTGCTCTGTCTAGCCTCGTTTTTCTGTCTTCGGAGACATTTGATGATCATTCAAAATTTAAGAATTTTCTTGTTTTTGTATTTTTATATTTTATTCAGGAATATTATCATTTAACATATATATTTTTTCCTGACATATCACTTCATTATCAAAGTTTCTAAAAATTACTTTTCCTCACTTAATCTTTTATTTTTTTTATTATTTTACCTCCAAACTGTTAATTTTGTTAAGAAATTTTTTATGTCATAAGATTATTTTACGAATATCAGTTTATTAAGCCAAAAGTATTATAATATTTATAATTTTATCAATTGATTAGTTTAGATATATAAAATGGTCCATTGATAGAGACATTATTTCTTTGTATATACTTACTTTAGAGTATTAAATTGTACTTCCATTGTTGAGGGTACGTAAACTTTTACTATAATTTCTATTAATTTTGTTATTTTTAATAGTTTGATGATAAAATGATAAAAATTGAAATATTAGGTAGAAAAAAGTAGTTGTCGTAAATTAAGTGGTAAAATGATAATATATCCCTTTTTATTTGTTATTTGTTACCTGGTTTTAAAAAATAAGCTAAATTTCAATTGAAGCGTTAGATTATCCTGAAATTTTTTGGACACAGGTCCTCTCAACATAGTTATGCTTTTGGTAAAAATTAAGACCATTATAATAAATATTAATTACTAAACCGTTATTTGCAAATATAATAACAAGGACAATAACATGCAAATATGATGGGTAAAAAAAAATCCCATAACTAATGCGATTGAGTTTATTTGTATTTGTATCTTTCATATTTATGTACAACCAGAGCTTACTTCATTTAGGTGCCCCGGGCATAACCCGTTAGGTGAGGATCCTTTACCATCAAATAAAACATTATGATTATGTACTGCTTGACAAAGAATGTGACAAAAAATTATTTTAATTGTTCCCGTTTTATTTTTGTATGTAGTGTAATTAATTGTCATTTTCATAGCAAAAGCCCGTCTCATTTTGAATAAGCCATCGTTCTTTCTGTCTTCATTTTTCTCCTTTTCTATCTACCTCTTGACTTGCAAATATGTGAAAAATGAGTCATAGCTAGCCACTTTCCAGTATTTAGAAACCAAGGTTGAAATGCAACTTCGATGACAAAGTGCACCTCCTTGTCAATTTCCAATGAGTAAAATTTGTGCTGCTAAGACTCATTCATTATATATTATTCTTGAATTAAACTTTTCTTTCAATATTTCTGGATAATCTTTGTTATAGAAGAACTTTTATCTCAAGAACTCAGCAGCTACTTATATCTATCGTTAATGAAGATCAAATTCGTGATTTTTTTTAAATGGTTCATGGACACAAGCACATATATACAAGTAGAGCTGATAAAATAGGTCATTATATCGTATTAAATTTATACTGACTGAAACATGACTTATTTAATAATCGTGTCAAAATATTAATAATTCATACTCATTTACTTATGTCATGCTCGTGTCAAATAATTAAATTGTTTCAAATTTTACCATCTCTGCATACCTTTATATACGAATACAATGACGGAGGTAATGTTAAAACCTCATAAATGAGTCTTACCAAGGTCTAGTATTGGCAATCTCTTTTCAAATAAAAAAAGACAGCTTTGGAAAATAAAGCTGTGCTTATTTGAATGGATAGGACTGTAAGAGTAGCTTGGAAAAACTTTGGAACAAGTGACTTATGTAGCGAAATTAAAAGAATTCAAAATATCACATCATTAAAAAAAAAAAGAACATGGTTAGTAGTTTGATTTTACACGCATCACACTTGAAGGTGCTTTCTATTCGACGTTATTCATTCATTAGGAAAGTAAAATCTACCTGCACTTCAGCATTGACTTTTCATTCATTAGTTCACGAGGAACAAACATTAAATGCTAAGATTACTTCACGAGTAATACATTAATGCTAAGATTACGTATTAAATTTTTTATAGTAGATTCATAATTAAAAAATATATTTGAACACTTACAATTAAAACTAATAAAGGAGAGCTCATCTTTAATGGAGTGATTATGTAACTATAAAAGAAGAGTTCATTTTTTTGTTTTGTAAACACACAATTGGAATGAATAAAATCATTCTATTAATATATTATCTCATTTTATTATTTATATTGCGTTGCTTCTTTATTTGTATTGATGGCTAATAGCTTTTTTTATTTTTTGTAAGGCTGTCTAATCTTAAAAAAATCAATTTATATTTTTTATCAGTTTCATCAAGTGCAAATTAAGAAAAAATGACAATACTAAATTCTTTTTTCAAAGCCACGTGAAGCGCGGTTCTATTTTTCAATATATATAAAGTTGAGACTTGAGTAGGTGATGTGGCATCACCATTTCTTATCTTTGTATATTTTCTACTATCTAATAAATGGAGAAATTTTCCTTTAAATTTAGCTTTTCATCTTCTCATAATTAATTTGATTGTTATTACACAATAACAATTATGTAAAGATTTTAATGAGGTATATTCTTTGTAATGAACATCCAAGGGGGAGTGTTATAAATTTATTAAAATAAATGTAGATGTTCATAACATATATCTCTTAGTATCCCCACTATCTCCCATTAGCAACCTTTAGTTTTCCTATAACTCCCACTATCTCACAAGGAGTTATTATACATAATTTTTCATTAATTTCATGGAGTGATTATGTAACTATAAAAGAAGAGCTCATCTTTTTGTTTTGTGTACACATAATTGGAATGAATAAAATCACTCTATTAATATATTATCTCATTTTATTCTTTATCTTGCGTTGCTTCTTTATTTGTATTGTTGGCTAATAGTTTTTTTTTTGTTTTTTATAAGGCTGCCTCATCTTAAAAAAATTAATTTATATTTTTATTAGTTTCATCAAGTGTAAAGTAAGAAAAAATGATAATACTAAATTCTTTTTTCAAAGCCGCGTGAAGCGCGGTTCTATTTTTCAGTATATATATAAAGCTGGGACTTGAGGAGGTGATGTGGAATCACCATTTTTCATCTTTGTATATTCTCTATTATCAAATAAATAGATAAAGTTTCTTTTAAATTTGGTTTTTCATCTTCTCATAATTAATTTGATTGTTATTACACTATAACAATTATGTAAAGATTTTAATTAGGCATATTCTTTGTAATGAACATCAAAGGGGGAGTGTTATGAATTTATTAAAATAAATGTAGATGTTCATAACATATATCTCTTAGTTTCCCCACTATCTCACATTAGTAACCTTTAGCTTCGCTATAACTCCCACTATCTCACAAGGAATTATGATCCATAATTTTTTTTATTAATTTAATGGAGTGATTATGTAACTATAAAAAGAGAGCTCATCTTTTTATTCCGTACACACACAATTGGAATGAATAAAATCACTCTATTAATATATTATCTCATTTTATTCTTTATCTTGTGTTGCTTCTTTATTTGTATTACTGACTAATAATTTTTTTTTTGTTTTTTATAAGGCTGCCTCATCTTAAAAAAAAATAAATTCATATTTTTTATCAGTTTCATCAAGTGTAAAATAAGAAAAAAAGATAATACTAAATTCTTTTTTCAAAGCCGCGTGAAGCACGGTTCTATTTTCCAGTACATATATAAAAATGGGACTTGAGGATGTGATGTGGTATCACAATTTCTCATATTTGTATATTCTCTATTATCTAATAAATAGAGAAAGTTTTTTTTTATTTGACTTTTCATCTTCTCATAATTAATTTGATTGTTATTACACAATAACAATTATATAAAGATTTTAATGAGGTATATTCTTTGTAATGATCATCCAAGAGGGAGTGTTATGAATTTATTAAAATAAATGTAGATGTTCATAACACATATCTCTTAGTCTCTCCACTATCTCACAAGTAATTATGATCCATAATTTTTTATTAATTTTATGGAGTGATTATGTAACTATAAAAGGAGAGTTCATCTTTTGTTTTGTACACACATAATTGGAATGAATAAAATCACTCTATAACATATTCTCTCATTTTATTCTTTATTTTGCGTTGCTTCTTTATTTGTATTGCTGGCTAATAGTTTTTTTTTGTTTTTTATAAAGCTGTCTCATCTTTAAAAAAAAATCAATTCATATTTTTTTATTAGTTTCATCAAGTGTAAAGTAAGAAAAAAAGATAATACTAAATTCTTTTTTTAAAGCCGCGTGAAGCGCGGTTCTATTTTCTAGTATATATATAAAGCTGGGATTTGAGGAGGTGATGTGACATCACCATTTCTCATATTTTTATATTCTCTATTATCTAATAAATAGAGAAATTTTCTTTTAGATTTGACTTTTCATTTTCTCATAATTAATTTTATTGTTATTACACAATAACAATTATGTAAAGATTTTAATGATGCATATTCTTTGTAATGAACATCCAAAGGGGAGTGTTATGAATTTATTAAAATAAATGTAGATATTCATAACATATGTCTTTTAGTCTCCCCACTATCTCTCATTAGCAACATTTAGCTTCTCTATAACTCCCACTATCTCACAAGGAATTATGATCCATAAATTTTCATTAATTTTATGGAGTGATTATGTAACTATAAAAGGAGAGCTCATCTTTTTATTTTGTACACACATAATTGGAATGAATAAAATCACTCTATAACATATTCTCTCATTTTATTCTTTATCTTGCATTGCTTCTTTATTTGTATTGTTGGCTAATAGCTTTTTTTTTTATAAGGCTGCCTCATCTTAAAAAAAAATGAAAGTTAAGATAATTATTGTATACAGTCAACCCGATACTAAATATTAGGGTTGACAATGGGAATGGGATGAGATTTATCAATCTCAGTCCTGTCCCGTATATACAAGTGAGATAAAAAAATATCTCACTCATGTCTTTATATTTTTTTGGGATAAAAATATGTCATAATCTCGTCCCAAAAAACACGAGATTATGCAAAATCCTATCCCAATTGAAAAAATTCTCATTCATAATTAGCAATGAGACATAATGGGACGAGATTTACTAATTTCAGTCTCCTTCCATGTATGCAAGTGAGATAAAAAAAATATTTTACTCCTGTCTCTATATTTTTTTGTGGGACAAAAATATATTTTAATCCTGTGTCAAACGAGATGAGATTCCGCAGGATCTCATCCCATAAGAAAAAATTGCCATCCCTAGTGAATACAGAAACGTATAATAGATCGATATGAATATTATGAGTCGTACCGTAATAAAACTGTATTTCATTGTGGCTCAAATTAATGTCCACGATCTGTCCTTTTGTAGGGAAAGAATGGTCACATCACATTCTCTTAATTTCGTCAATGCAGTAATGTGAACTTAATGAAGATATTTTATATCTTAAAGAAATTAGAAGAAATCATTTGGTATCAAGTCCTGGCCGGGTGTCCAGCTGCGTGGTGAATGAACATTTAAATCTTAATTACATAATTTAATCTTGGAGACCAGATTTGCTGGATGCTATTTTTGGAATTCTGTGAACGTGTCAAAAGCAGACGACTCAGAGTTTTCTGGATTGCAAATATAACTTCTCCTCCTCCTGTTAATTGATATACCAAAAAATGTGAGTCACCGAGTATCCGTCTGTTAGATGTTTCAATCATCTAGAATGTTAAGCTTGTACCGATTATAGCTGTAGCTTTTGGATCACCGACCACTTGGCCAAAGTCCAACTAGAAGGCACAAAATCCATACAAGTTCTCATTATCATCAATTTGTCTCCAGTAATATTTTTACACCTATTAGCCTGACGACTCTGACTGTTTGATGACGTGGAGCAAAGAGCTGAGGCCTGAGTGAGTGTCAAATGCCTTGTAAAGAAAAAGAAAACCTTCATGTTAGAAATTTGACTTGTTAACATTGACTGATCGCTATTATTTAATTTTAACTGTTTGTAATTTGTGAACTAAAGTTGGTTGGTGTGAGTAGTTCGGCATTCTCACTCCTTAAACAAAGTCAAGGGTTTAAGCTCCACTCTTGTATAGAGCCGACATTTTTGTCAGTACTTTACCTTTTACGGGCCGACCCGGTGCGAGCAAGGATTAATCTGGGTTGTTGTACGGGCTTAAATGTGCATTCCACAGTAAGGGCCCACTCAGGACCACCTCATGGTTCAGATAAAAAAAAAACTTTTGTAATTTGTGAGTGGTCTAGTAAGATGGAATGATGGATTATCAAAAATTTTATGTTACTTTTTCTTAATTTAACGGTAACTTAATCTCTTTCCATCTATGCGAGTGGGGTTAAAATTCTAAACTTCTTATTTTTACATTAAAAAATTTTAACATTTCATACCCATAAATATTATATGTTACTTAATTCAACAAAATTCTCGTATTCTAAGGGGGGGGGGGAAATTATCATCAAGAAATTCAATTGGAAATGTAACAACTCTAATCTAACTGAGTGTGATATTGATAGTGAGTTAAGACATTTAAAAAGTAAATTACCTAATGTGTGCATAACAATTGGCATTAGAATTTTCATTCCTTAGGAAAACCCTCGTCATGGACAAAGTAAATAGAAAGAGCTAATAATACTTATTGCCTATGATGAACTGCCATGAAAGTTGGTCCTAAAAAAGAGAGATGGATTGTAAATTTGTAATGACTCTAATTGACATGTGAACTTATAAGTAATTGAACTCTCTCTTCTTACACACTAGGCCGCGTGGACATCAATTCTAAGTGGATTGTAATAATTGTTAAGTTAAAACTCGGTGCATGAATTTATAAATACTCGATTTCCCTCTCTTTTTACATGATGGTTTTTAAGGATGAATACACCCCAATGCGTGCATAACAAAGAAAGATTATCATCCCAATATTATGAATGCATTACAGTACTTGTGACCGATTATTTTCCATATTAATTCAACTAACGGCTCTCATCCTGAGTAAATTGAAAATGAAATATGATGGTCCACATAAAAGTTCAGTTACCTACTATTGCGTGGAACTGCTCAAACCGATGAAATAATTCGCGATAAGTACAATTAGTAGGGATACCAAATAAAATCTAGGAAATTAATTGGAGAGAAAGTGCAGCATCACCACTGTTATCACATTACTGGAACAGTTACAGACAAAGTTGGCATAGGGACACCTTTCTACAGTGACCCGAACCTGAGAAAGATATTTTCATTTTCCTGCGCAATTCCTACTTCCAAAGGAACAAAAACAGACCATTTAAATAGGTAACTCAAAAGCCCCTCCAAAAAGGCTGCTTGGTCTCAAAATTGAATTACAGGACGTGGGTACTTGAACGTGGTCAACTGATTGGCTACCACGCAAAAAACTAGACAAAAACCCCACTGCAAATTAATTTCGACCTCTTATTCAAAGTAAAAAAAAAAAAAAAAATCGACCTCGCAGTAAAACAAATTAAGCAATGAATATGGCAGGAGGTGGTCTATGACTTTGAACCGATTGCAGGTCTTTTGACTCGGTAACAGGATCGGGAAAAACGACTGTAACAATTAAAAACGATAAAAAGAAACTAAAATTTCTTAAGCTGATAGTTTGGGTTGCTGAAAAATACAATGATCTTCACAACAGAATTAATGAACTTGCATGGTTGCCCTTTTCACATGAACTTCCGTAAAGCTGGCTGTAAGTTTTTCACAAGATCCTTTACTGTCACGTCCGATTCAACGTCCATCTGCAATACAACGACAAGGGACTTGTTATAAACTCATTTATTTAGTGACTAATAATATAAAGAGGCTGCACTGCTGCAGGTATATATTAATGAATTATATATGCGTGTGTGTGTGAGAGAGCTTACCTGAGCGACAACAGTGATATCAACAGTGGAATTTCCGAAAGGCAAGACGTTGCAACTGAGGACAGACAAATGATGAACGTTTTCGATTTCGCTTAGGATGTTTGCCAAGTGTCCTTTGTTGTTGTTCTTCTCGCAGTGGATTCTAATGAGCACATCTCTATCCGAAACTCTGACTTCGATTTCGGGGAGATATTGGTTGGATTGAGCGCCAAAGTTGATACCAGTTGGAGAGGTTTCATCATCGGTGTAGATCATCTGAGATTTCTTCACAATTATCATTGACTCCACTGTCTTCTTTGATGTCTGTTCCTCAAGTGTCTTCACACGTTCTTGAAGTTGTTTCAAGTATTTGATAGAATCTCCAAGGATAGAAGCCTTGTCCGTCTGCAATTAATCACACGTTAAATTAATTAGTACACAACTAATTAGTTACTCATCCTTGGGGAAAGGTTTACTTTTATCTAATTAATGACACTGACTACAACCCAGTTTATTTTACCTATCACAGAATTAATTCCGATCGCACGAATTTGCAAAAAATTGTAATCACATGTCGATAGATGTAGTCCCCGGAAAAAAAAAAGGATTAAAGGAAAACACACCTTTTTAAGGCCAGGAACAAGAGCTGAAAGAGCAATGAACCGCTGGTTGAGCTTCTCTCGGCGTTTTCTTTCAGCAATAACATGATCTTGAGCATGTGAAGGATCTCTAGTCACAGAACTAACCCTCCTGGGCTCTTGCACTTTTTTTTTTGAACAAAATTGGTCTAAGTAGGAACCCTGAGAAATCAAAGATGATGAAGAATTGATATTTCCGTGAAACGACGACCCAGCGACTGTAGGTGCAGGAGACGAGGTCATCGAGTTCTCAAAGGAAATGATTTGGGACGAAGAAGGAGAAGCCTTTGGACTTGGAGTGATGTAAACTAATTCAGTGGTGCAAGAAGAGTTCCAGCTATTGGTCTTTAACTGTTTTGCTGGCCTCTCAAGTCCATGTTCAACTGCATGATGATGATATTGATACTGGTCAGAAGCTTCACTGTACGAACCACTGGTACTGTCGGGTTCGTGTACTGAGTTTTTGGTCGGATAATACCCCTCATGAGAAGGAAAAGATTGAAAACTCAACCCATCCACTAAGCAATCAAAAGGGCTATTCGTTTGATATTGATTGAAGATGCTCGAATCCTCCATTTCCTATAAATCAAAATTTAAAAGAATTTATAAGAGAAATTAGTAATTTTGATGATAACAAATAACCCATACTCTTCTTCGCATTTAATTCATGTAGTGCGTAAATAACTTTCATATATGTAATAGTCTTATTTTACCATTTCAGAAACCCATTTAGCTGATGACAATTCCATAGTTCTGAGCCTTTTTTTTTTCCCCTTTTGGTTGTGTATTTGAAGCAAGAGGTGGACTTTAGAACTAAACCTGAAATATTAGACAGAGGCACCGGGAAATTAAAATAGTTATTACCAAATTTTCTCTCAGACTAATTCCAAGATATCTCTCACTATAACTCGAAGAAAGAAGCTTCAAATTTAAAGGACACAAGCAGCATTTATATATGCTCTAATGCTAATTAACTTGAGTACAACACCTGTACCCAAATCAATCATACACAGGATTCAGAATTTCATCAAAGAAGAGAAAGAGTAAAAAGTCAGTGGAAGCTTTACCTCTGTGCAAAGGAAGTGATGAAGCTGTGCAATTCCAATTGGACAGGATTGAATGATTTTCAATGTTTTATATAGTGGGTACCGTCCGCGTTTAATACTTAATTAATGTTGTTATCACACGTGTGAAAATGCTGTCCTTTGTTGATTTCTATTCATCTGAAGGGCCTTCATTCTCCTTGGACCCAAAAGAAGTCTACGAATAATGCAATCCCATTTTTGTGACTAAAAAATTCTTGTACAGAATATTTTTCTTAGATGTGAATACATAGATATATATATATGTTTCTCTCGACATATATATGCTGAGTTCCGTCCTCAATTATTGTCCAGGAAAATAAAATTTTATAACACATTAGTTGTATATATGCGTATGTATACGCACGTCAAAGTTTTATTAATTAATCTTATCATTACTTTGGACAGAAAACTGAAGTATGGCATTTTATTTGTATCATGACATCGTATTTGTATCTTATTACCGTTTTAAGGGTCATGTTACAGTAAATTACAGTCCAGCCAAATTAGAAGCTGAACCCAGGTCTCATTATATTACTTATATTTATACTAATATGATTGATTGTAAGTTATTGTAAATATAACTTGATAAAAGCCCCTCTTAAAGGTTACCCCCCAAAAACTGAAAAAAAAAAAAAAACTTTGGGCATAACGTTTTCAATTAAAAAAAATGAAATTAAAGTCTTTTTGAAAATTCAAGATCGCATATACTTTGATAGTTTAAGAGTCATCTACCTGTCCCCAACTTGATGGAAGTACAGTATTTCAGTGGTTAATGGACAATCATGGTGTTAAACTTTTTCATAACCAATAGTGTTTCACTATTGCATTTCAGGTGCATCGTTGTATATGATTTTATTTTATTTAATACCTTCGTGAATTCTAAGACAATGCATATAGGACAAAAGGCCATATGCCGAGTGGTCTCGTCAAAATGTAAGGGGAGAGAAAATCTTCATCTAAGGATTTTGCCAACGTGTGACAATTTGGCAATTATGCACGTGGGAATGTGGAACCTCTGTGGAAGCTGCAGCCTGCAGCTATCAGCTTTCCCCAGTACGGTGACAGAAAAGATGGCTTTGCCTCCCAAGATTACGAACAAGGTACGAAAATAGTCAAATCAAATATAAAACATGGTTTCTTTTCGGCACGGAGCGGAAGCGGACCAGCTTTGCTCTTGCGATAATGATTAATCACATCATCTATATACTATATGTATATATATAAGAAAAAACCTTTTTTTAAAAAAAAATAAATAAAACATTTATGGTTTTGTTTGATCCAGTTAGAAGATTGTTCAAACAGTACAATTGACTCTGTAAACATGATCTTTGGGGTTTGTTTAATGGATTTTGAGATCTAAATAAAAGATAGAATTATTAAAAGGGGCTGTTGAATTATTCATGATCAATTGCCAGTTGGAATTAGCCATATAAAATGGGGATGAGTTCGGTCACTCACTGTTCCAGCTCATGATCTACAGATCTGCGCTAGATCTCATCCACAATATTGGGAAGATTATTTATCTCAGTAATTGGCTAACATATTAAGGAAAGAGAGAGCGGGGAACGACCAGGTAACCCACCGACCTCACGATGTGTTTTAAATTAACTTGAACTTTATTTTATTTTTGTTTCTAGATCAACATTGATTTAGACGTTTTCATACACTCACGTCAATATAGGCGTTATATCACGAGTTTTTAACATTCTATACACTGACATTTCCACGTATCAAAAAAAAAAAATGTCATTCTAATTCATTCATATTTCACCAATATTCATATCCATTCCCACTGCAGAAGCAAAAGAATAATACCCACTTAATTTCAAAATAAGTCCTTGGACCTTAATAAAAAAAAGATAATGAAATAAAAAAAAAGGACTTGTTTGGATTGTTAATTTCTCCATGTCTTCTCGTTTTGTTTCACATTTTGTTGAAGTTCAAACCATAATTTCTTTGTACATGGAATTGTAACTGGACAAACATTTATTTAATCCTTGATGGTAATAATTATATAATTAGTTTATTAAGACAGTAGTTTATGTAATTATCTATAGCCGTTATTGGCCTATTAAACCCCCCCCCCCCCCCAGCCAGAGATCAATGGTTCAAGTTAAAAAGAAATTAATTATAATAAACGGGACATAGTAACTCTCACAAGCGCGTTCCTACAATTTGATCAAAATATATTTTCTGGTTTGGCATGGCTGAGGGATTCTTGAGTAGCCTATTAATAATATTCAAGTTATCCATTGAAATTTTATTCCCCTTTATACAATTCTATTTTTCATATTTAGTTTATCATACTTAGTGCTCGTTTGGGATTGTTTTTGGGAGAATTAAAAGTAATTTTGAAAAGTTAAAATCTAATTTTAGTTTTTGGTAAATTTTTTGAGAAATCATTTTTAAAACTAGCAAGATTCACCAAATACATACAAGTGCTTTTAAAATTCAAAACGCTTTTAAAAATAAATTTTACTAAATGTTTAGCTGATTTTCTTTACAACTAATTATTTTTACAGCACAGCTAATAAGAATTATTTTAAAATCTCTAATATTACCAAACTAGCCCTAAAATAAGAGGTGAACATGATTCAATTTGTGTCATAAGTTAAGATATAAGAAAATTATAGATAAACTAACAACAACAACAATAACCCACTCAAACAAGCAGCCCATCACATCAAGAATTGAAAAAAAAAGAAGGTAAAATTGCTATTTTTAAAATGTTTTAATTTGTAAATAAAACAATTGTAACGTTTATGCATTTACATATGACTGGTTAAATTTCGCTCAAATTCAAATTTATTTATCTATTTCACAAAAATAAAACAAATAATGCAATTTAATAAAACAATTGTAGATTGGTTTTTTTTAAATAAATTATCATTGCAATATAGAGTGAAAATATAAATATATTATTTCTAGATATCCCTCTTCTGATTTAAAATTGTGGTATAACTTGTATCCCTCACATAACATTTGTTACCTCGTATCTTATATTTATTAATTTGTTTACTACAATGAGCTTGAATTTGTGCATGAATTAGGAAAAAAGGAAAAGGTAAGCCCAGAAAAACATAAGTTGATAAATTAAACTTCAACTATTGGTGAACAGCTTGATCTGTTTGACAGTCTTATTCAGAGACAGTAATAATAGAGAACGACTAGCTTTTTTATCAGACTCATACGACAGTAACTTCTGGCCAAAAGCTCAAATTCGTATCAGTGTAGTCCTGTCATCTTTATTCTTTTTTAAACCTTTGCTTTTCTTACAGCTATAATTGACAGTAGCTTTCAACCAACAGCGTGATTAACGGGTGACTATGAGTATCTAGTCATATAATTCTTTTTGTTCTTCAATTATGACAAATCATGTGGTCATCATATGCCATCTACATCACTACATTTACACGTCAAGATCTCAGTCTATATTTGTGTGGGAAGATCGAAATAGCTAGAGATCACATGATAAACGTGGTTACTAATAATAAATGTAAATTATGTTGTAACTACACTTTCTTCTTCGTCGATCCTTCTTTTCCATTGATTTTGATGCTCAAAGTTAAACCATAAAATATTTTTTAATTTGAAGGACCGTAGAGAGTCAAAAAATCTGGTTGAAAGTGCATCATGAAACTGTCACTAAACATGGAGCTGAGTCGCTCAATAATTGGGGAAAAATTACTATTAAATTGTTTGTTTATTTTTTAAATTAAAAATATCAAAATCAATATTTTTATATTTTACAGATACGTGAATGAATCCTTTCTCTTTATTTATATATATATATATATATATATATATATATATATATATGGATTATAAATTAATTACTTTGTGATTGAAGATCATGAAATTTAAATGCGAATGAGATGCCATCTTAGAAACTGAATAGCGTATTGATCTTGCTTTATAAGAGCTCAAATTTTGTTTCCTAATTCCTAGCTAGCTTTTCCCACTACTAAAGTGCCCAAAAATTTTAATGCACCAATTGGTTAAGAATTGGCAGCTTCAATAAATTCCATTACGAAATGTAAAGATACTAAAACGAGTATACTTGGCTTCCTTTCTTTACCAAACTCAACGTTTCTCAATTATTAGATGCAATTTGCAATGTTTGTTAATCATATTCAAATTATACCACTTAGAAAAGTCAATTACACAGGTGATCGTCTCTAAAAATGTGCAATTAATAATATGTTGCAAATTAAGTGAAATTTTCTTGTACAAAAATGTCAACTGATGTTTAGCTGCTTCCTGGTTGTGGTTTCTAGAAGTATTTCAGAATGTCAACACAGAATGAACACGGTTATGGGAGTAGGAGACGAATACTTGATTTTATGTTAAGAAAGTTCTCATTTAATAATATTAAAAATAAATTATGTGAAGCTAATTGTCATTATATGAGTGTTCTTTCTTATGAATTAGACGTATGGTTTTGATTTGAAAGTCTAACAGTGGCAACTTTCCCCGCTTTAGACAATGGCCAAAATAACATTTTGGTCAATAGGGGACAAAATGAAGAAATTGCAGACTTGGTGAGGTTAGAATCCAAAATCCATAACTGAAGGTGACTAAAACGTAAAATTTTTAAACAAATAGGCAAAATTTCAATTGGAGTTCTTTTCTTCCTTGGATTTTTTTTTTTGGGAGCTTCTCCAGAGGCAGTTAAAGAAAAGGTGGAGGTGCACATTTCAACTAGCATGAATTACTGAATTTGGATCTTATTATGAAGAATTGATGTGTGACTTGACCAGGAGTATATACAAGAGATCGGGAAAAAAAAATATTAATGCACTGAAGGGCTGGAAATATGCTTGACTTCAGACATAAAAATTGATATAGATTTTGAATATAGAAAATTGCCATTAAAAATGCTGATATAAAAATTAATGTGGTATAATATTAATAATAATGCCGGAAGTAGTAAGGAAGAATAGTTTAACCACAATGGGAGAGAGCTTATAAGGTAGGAAAACCCCAATTTCTTTTGCTTCGTTTTTTAATTCACTGGTAGAGTTTATAAAATGGCTTTACAAAGGCTTCATTTATACCACATTAATTTTGATGTGGACAGGTGAAGAGGCGGTGTGCATACCACGACTGAACAGATTAATGGCCAAGCATCACAACTGATCTCCATTGCGGTTTTTTTTTTTTTTTGGTAAATGTTCGGTTTAGTTTTTATAATTTTTAATTTAAATATTTGTTTAGTTTCTATATTTTAAAAAATTCTGAAAAATATTCTTACTATTAACTATAGCATATTATAACTTTTTTTACTTTTACAATAATATTCTTACAACAATATTTCTGACATTAATATTTTAATTTATAAAAAATTAATTATTAAATTAATTGATAATTAGTTATAAGTAAATTAAGAAATAAATACCAGTATGAAACAACTTTTTATAAAGAATTAATTTATCAAATTAATCCCAAAAGTAAAATTATAAGAACTAATATTATTGCAAGGGCATTATTATAAAAGTAAAGAAAAATTAAGAGTAGAATTGTAATATAATTACTCGTGAGGTGTGTTGAGACAATATTTCAACATACAAGGGCTAAACAAATACTTAATTTAAAATATGGGGACTAAACAAGTATTTACCCTTTTGATGGATGACGATACTTAATATTTAACAATTGTTCCTATTTAATATCTAGCATTTCATGGTAATTGTACTTGATCTTTGTTAGAGAAAAGCTAATCTAATGTGATAAAAAAAAAGTAGGCAAAAAACATATAATTTGATGAGTCGTAATGTGGTGGTAGACATGCTTCAAGAATATCTTGTTGAAAACTTTTACTAGTAAAAACTATATAGGAAAACTTGATCAAACGAAAATAATAGTATAGTGCAAATGTGTCTACTTTAGCTGTAGAAGTTCTTCTCTTATAAGATAACACTCCCTTTGATGGGTGATCCCCTCATGATCAACTCGATAATCTATTTAAATATTGCATGCCGATGCCATATACTATTTTCTCAAATGTTAATATGGGTAGAGCTTTGGTAAATGTATTTGTTATATTATCTGTGGAGTGTATTTGCTGAATATCAATCTTCTTATTTTGCTTAGCTAATGAGTATAGAAGAACTTCAATAAGATATGATTTTTTTCTATCTCTTTTAATGAATGATTGGATTACAGGAGAAATTTTCTTATTAAGTATGGACTTTTAATACTCTGCTAACCCACTTGTCCTAATTAAGCAAATACCTCATATGCGACATTTTTTAAATTATAAGGTAAAGATTTATTTGTTCTTACAAAATATAATAGTTTTTGAGTAATGATATAGCCACAAACTCTTGTACAAACTTATTTTGTACAAACTGATGTGGCATGATAAGATTGGTTGAATTAAATATCACTTGGCCCACATGATTTGTTTTCATTATTTTATATTTTCATTCAACCAATGAATTAATGCCACGTCAATTTGTACAAAATAAGTTTGTACAAGAGTTTATGGTTGTACAAAATAAGTTTATCCCTTTTAAATCTTTCTCTCCTTCTTTATCGGGGAACGTGAGAGAACTCACCACATAAAAAGTGAGAGAAAACATCCCAAACAAAATTTGAAATGAATATATGTTATCCATTATATTTTTTTATTTAAGAATCTCAATTCTATAATTAGTAGAATTTTGTCCAAGTTAATCAAGCTTTAAGTGCCAAGTCTGGTTTTGGATGATTGCCGGCAACTCTGAGAAGACGAGAAAATGTATTTGAAGTAATATATATACGGGAGAACGCATTTACAGTCTAATAGAATTTTAGTTTTTTTTTTTAACAGTGAAATGATTATTAAAAGATAACCATGTGTATTGCGGCTGTTGGGTGATGAGACAAAGGAAGCCAAATGCATTTATTATCTTTTATGTTTTTAGAATTATCCATAAAATACAGTAGTGTCCAACATCTGTATTCTCAAAGTTATGGAATTGCAAATGATGGAAGGCCGTTAGTGAATAGAAGGAGCTGCAAATAAGGGGCGAGTATTTAATAATTTCATCACATGGACTCAATTATGAATCCTCCAACTACTTGCTGTCTGCACGTGAATTTGCTAGCGCCTAGCAGAAATCTGGCTAATTATCTTGATTTATGCATTAACTGTATCAGTGGCATCGCAGTGCAATTTATGAGCAATGGGGTGGTCGACAGAAATATTTAAACGCGCACAAACTCATATATTAATTACATAGAAGATTTTCTTACAGCTTCACAAAGGGATTTCAATTTTCACACTTGCGGCCAAAGAAACAGCCAAAAATTACAACGCATACTTACACCCAAAAAAACTACATCCAAATTAAACTATCACTTTCGCACACAGAATTACGTACATTGTACTAATTAACTGTTAGTATGTATTCATATACCATATATATGAAACCCTAGCCAAGCCGCGGGGATTCCTTTTGCTGGAGAAGTGGGTATAAAATTCAACGTACTCAACAACTGAAATCGCCATCTCCCAGCAGATTGAAACACGCGGAAAAACAAGCATTACTTATATTCATGCACAAAATCACTATTAATTGCACGTAATAGTAGTTATGGTCTAAAACGGTCGAGAGGAGAGCTAGATTAATCTATTCATAGGCTTGGCCTATATTTAAGCAGCTCACATGAACTTCAAGAAAGCCAATCTTATCTCCTTCACAAGATCCTTCATTGTCATGCAGAATTCAGCATTCTTCTGCAAATTTAAATAAGAAATAGAAATCGACAATTTATTGTTTTGTTAGAGAGTATATATGCGCTGCAATGCTTATGAACAATTAACAGTAATAATAGGCATTATACCAATTAATACAAAATGAAAAAGATCAACTAATTAATTACCAGAGCGATTATGGTTATATCAAGAGTAGAATTTCCAAATGGTAAGACGCTGGTGTTGGTAATTGAAAGATGAAGCATCTCGAGTTGGCTTATTAATTTTGGGAGGAGCCCTTTTTGTTTCTCACAATGGATTCGGATGAGAACATCCTTGTCCGCAACTCTCGCTTCAATTTCTGGGAGTGTTGCATCGGATGTACTTATTTCTGAATTATCATCACATGAAGACAACTCGTCATCTGTACCCGATACCACCAGCTGAGACTTCTTCACGTAAACCACTGATTCCACCGTCCTTTTCTTGGTCTGTTCCTCCAGTACTTTCACTCTTTCTTGAAGCTCTTTCACGTACCTTATGGCATCTCCCAGGACTGAAGCTTTGTCCATCTATGTGCGTATAAACGAAAAATTAGAATTGCCATTGAAGCTCTTTATTCACACATGTATATACCTTATTGCACACACATTTATAATTGAATTAATTATATTAGCATATACACCTTCTTGAGGCCAGGAAGAATGGCTGAAAGAGCAATGAAGCGCTGGCTAAGCTTCTCTCTTCGCTTTCTTTCAGCCATGATATGATCTTGAGCAAGTGCAGGAGTTCTGGTCATTGGGTAAGACCTTTTAGTCCCATGATTGGGATTAATGACAGCTTCATAATTTTGGCTCCCCAAAGGTGGGAAAGGAGGAGGAGAAGTTGTATTTCCTGTAGACGGTGGCGCCTCAACCTTAGGCTTCAAGGAGCAGCTGTACATGTTAAGATTGCCATACAACTGCTTATTGGGGTTTGAACTGATCGGTTTCTGATCAAAATTAAGAAAGTGAGGCTGAGGGGTTGGAGAAGAATGATCTGCGGATGCGCGGTCGGTTGTTGTGGTGGATTTCCAGCTATAAGTCTTGAGTAGTTTGTTAGGTCTCTCATCAAAGCTCGTTTGAGATTTTCCATTATTATTATTATTAGGGTATGAGGAATAGCTCTCTGATGTAGACAAAGATTGTTTCAAGTTTCCTCCCAATGCAGCTGTTATGTCTTGTTTGCTGCTGAACAAATCTGCCACTGACTCCATATGGCATTGATGGATGATGTTATACTCATCCATCCCCTGTTAATCAAATTCATGATGTTCAACAGACAATCAATATATCACTGATCAAAATCATGAAGATATATCATAATTAACTTCTTAATTAATTTCCAAAAACAAAATAATAATTAATCTTACCAATTCAGCCAACCATCTAGCCGATGATGCATCCATGTTTTGAGCTCCTCAAATTCTAGTTTCCTTATTCACGCTCAAAATTTCTCAAGATGATGATCCTGCAGAATGAAACCGCGCCAACTTAGCTATATAATCTATATGTGATCCTTTTTTTTTCCGAAAACCAAATTCTAGTTTCCTTATTCACGCTCAAAATTTCTCAAGATGATGATCCTGCAGAATAAAAACGCGCCAACTTAGCTATATAATCTATATGTGATCCTTTTTTTTTCCGAAATAAGTAGAAAATCAATATCTCTTGCCCTCACTCTTATAGTTGTGAGAGAATGATCATTTATCAATCAATTTCGGCCCTACACACGTGTCAATTTTTTGTCCTTATTTGCAAATTCATTGATAAAAGTAAAATAAACGCTCTCTCTTTCACACGCAAACACAATGACGTGAGATGAATTGATTAATGGTTATGGAACCACAAAAAGGGCTTGACCAAAAATCAATTCCAACTTCATTTAAGGAAAAAGATTGCGAATCAACGGAAGCCAAAAAAACTAAAATTATATTTTCTTTCACAGCTAGCCAACCGAACAGAAGCCAGAAATTGAAAATTCTGAATTAGTCACACAGTCTTTATCAGTTTTTTAAATTTTTTGGTGCCAAATATATAATTGCCATTAGCTTATATGTGTATTCATTGCACGAATTTATTTATTGATTATGTAATATCAAATCAAATAAAACTATCCTGGCATAAAGAACGGGGCTAGTCACCTGCATCGAGGCCCACTTCCTCAATGATTGTAACTCAAGTCATAATAATCAAATAACAAGCAGGTTTGTCTCGTTTTGGTGTGTGAAAAAGGAGAAGACATTACAATTGAATTCGATATACTTCATAATTTTGGTGGGGAAGTAGCTAGAGTTATTTATTCGGCCGGGAAAATTTTTTTAATAATAATAAAGTTCGAATTCATGACTTTTAAATTCACATCAGTTTTTGTGAAAGGGACTGAGAGCTGTCTCAATATAATTCCAGCTAGATTAGAAGCTTCTTGGAGAGCGTTTACTAAAATAAACTAACTTTGCGTGATATTATTTCTTAAATATTTATGTTCATTAAATTTTGGGTAGCTCAATTCTTAAAGAAAAGATAAAGTTATTACCAGATGCGAGAAAAAAATGTCGGTTTTGCCTTTCGACATTCAGTTCGCAAAATTCCTTGTATATTGATATATATGTGAAATAAGATGAATTAGAAAATTGTTAAAAATAACCGGCAATTTTGATTCAAGTAAAACTCACATTACAAGTTTTTATGGTCATTATTAGGTTAATGAACAGTATAAATTTGTAATTTTATAAACTATTTGTTCCTTATTGCACTATAGTTGATGAAACCCAAGAGTTTTTTTTTTTTTTTAAATGAAACTCAAAACTGGTGTCGTGGCCATCACATATGAACGAGTGAAAGAAGATTCTATGCATCACATATTAAAGAAGGAAAAAGGAAGGGCGGGGGGGGGGGGGGGGGGAGCAGCTTGGTTTTGGAAATTTCAACTGAGGAAATGCAGCCAGTTTACTCCTACGTACGGTTGAGCATGTGACTAAAGATAATATTAAATGCAGTGTGTGCATGTGCCCACTGAGGGTTTATGAACTTGCTTTCACGTGCGTCAATGAAATTCTAAATCATAAATCAGTGCTTCAATTATCAATTCAAGAGTCGGGCACTGAGATGATAAATCATAAATCTATATTATTGAGTTTAAGCACGTGGTTTCCAACTATATTACATATGATAGGTCAAATAAGATATATATTTTGTGACGAGGATCAGCATTTGTTTAGTTGAGGCCCTCAAATTATTAGTTCTCAAATCACACGGCTATATATATCCTCTATGTCCAGGAAATATATAACCAAGTAGTGCTAATAATTTGCATTATTTCAAATTAAGTTGTTGCTTAATCAAAAACAATTAATCGCGTTAATTAATGAAGTGCTACCAGCTGGACAAAACACATGTTATTAATTTTTAGACTACTTAGTGATTTCCTCTTTTAGGGTTTTCTTTAACCTGAAACTAATCGTCATTGGATCATCTGAAAGTTCTCTCTGGATTTTCATTTCGTCCACAAAAAAATAAAAATAAAAATTGTGCACCTCCTCGACGTTTCTAAGTTCCATCTGGCTTTATCAAATTGGTTGAATTAAATTAATTGAAAACAAGTATTTAATCATTGCCAAAGCCTGGGCAATATAAAGAATTGGTAAGTGGGAGCTTGCTAAGATTGTCATTATTATGACATAAAGATTGGCTGCGCGCAACCACCCATTGATTCTCTGTGATCTTTGAGATATTTCTTTATTTTGATGAATTCTACTGTAATTTTAAAATTCTATAACATTCATTATTAGTCACTCAAGAAGGACTTCCATTGGTAACCCATCGTTACTCACAATTTGAATTCGAACTGAAGTTATATGATCTAAATTTTATGAAAACATCTACTAAAACTCGGGTGCCACAATGTTGATCCGTAAAGTTATTCTTTAAGCAATAAGACCGAATTTTAATTGTAATAAGAAACCAAACGAATTCAGCAAGTGCAAAAGAAAACAAGAAACCCAGAAAAGTATCGTTTGACCATATCATTCAGAAAATGGAAACATGATCTTAAAATAAATGTTGATTAAGATTTAATGGTTGGAACATATCATGTGTTGGTGGATGTATCGGGATATTCTGTTGATCCCACGAAGGGGGCTCAACTTTTTGTCTTATTTGCTTCTTGATGAATACTGAGGAATAAAGACAACCTGGCATAATAATTAATTAATAATATTGAAGAAATCTTTTTTCTGGACCTCGAAGAAAGTACAATTTTGTCTTTACTGTGGCTGTTTATAATACTTTTTATTTTATTTTATTTGTCTTATGTGGTGACCGACGCACGAATTCCCTTGTTTTTGAATTGCTGTGTTGTTGGGTATCCATCTCACCTATCATGGATTCTACTGCTGTCGATCTACTACGTAATCGTGACGTGTTTATATCATGTTAAGTAAATTTAGATATGACTTATTTATTAACTGTCTTAAAAAATCAGAATATGTATATAATTCATTTATTAATTGTGATAATCATATTAAATATGTCTAACATATTTAATAAAAAAATTAAAAAAATTAATTTAAAATGATAATTATATCAATATTATTTTTTAAAAAAGTCATAAATAAGTTAACATGACATATATATCACATGAATAAGTTTATAACAAAATATGGATATGTTAAGAATAATTAATTTAGTATTTGCTAAATATCAATTAATTTTTTAATAATTTTACCAGGTATTACTTGAAATTTGTGTTATAAATGTGTAATCATGTTGACGTAACACAATCACGACATGGTAATTTATCGTATCATGTGAATCTATTTATTAATTATATTATTATTTGTCAAAATAAATACGAAAAAGTTATGTTGTATCCATGTCCTGTAGTCATATTATAACCCACTTTATGACCTCAAATGAACTCTTTACCTTTGGCTATTCCAAAATCTAAGTGCAGCTCCTCATTGTATTCATTTAATTATATTATATAAAATCAAATGAACATACAATTTTTTTTCTTTTATGTGTTTTGTCATCCCAATCATTTGAATTTAGAATTTAAAGCACGTGATCTTTTTTATTTTGATTGTGTAACAACGATTAACTAACTTCTCTATGTGAAGCATTAATCAGCTATATTATATATATAAGTAGAAACTAGTAATTTTGTAAATATGATGATAGAGAAACAAGCATTGGATATAGCTTAATATTATCGAAATATCAAATATATGTCTTGAATTGTTGGACTTAGTACTTTTACATAAACATACCCAAAAGCACCGTAAAATTATAAAAACAACCTTACAAGTCAAATAATTTTATTATACTTACTAAAATAATTTATTATTTGAATTTACTTTTTCAACCCGCTTGGACGACATAATTTACTATTTGACTTTTTACTAGACTTCATTGTGAAAGGTGATAATTTTCAACGCATTTTGCTAAGTTACATGAAATAATGTCCCTAAAACATGCAAAAAATTATAACATTTAAGTAAAGTCCACCTGAATTTTATAAAAGCTATAAGTTATATGAAACGTAACTCAACGTAACCACATTTTGGGAGTATCATTATGTAAAACAAGTTAGTAGGATATATTGTTGGCACTTTCAAAGGATTCTAGATGTTACAATAAAATATTTCTAAAGTGATACTCTATATAATAATAATCCTTATCTAATTATAAACAATTTTAATATCAATTTAGACTAATTATAAATAAGAATAAACTCTATATTATAATATGTTATAAATTTTTTAGATCCTCCTTAAGAGATTTGCTTCCACATAGTAATAATTTTTTTTTATATTATAAACAATATATGTTAATTTACATACTCAATTAATTAATTATTTATTTAGTGCATATGTCATCCTTATATCACTTACACTAAAAATAATTAAGTAAAATTAATAATTTATGTAACTATATTTCTATTGAGTTACAATTTTTTTTACAATAATAAATATACTCCAATATTATACTATAAAAGAAATTTTACTGTATTTAAATGAAAAAAAAAGGCACCCAAAAAAGAGGAAGTGGCGGATGCACATTTTGCCACTTGTCAAACATACTGAATGCTATTATGTTTTCCCTCCGCAATTCTAGGAGAGGTGTCCGCCTATCATTGGTCAGCGAGTAGATACAATTGCTATCTCCTTAGACTAGGCTGAGGCTAGCCCTCTTTCAGCGTTTAAATGCAAAGGCAGGGCTGGCTTGATTCATGGGCCGAAATGTTCTTCGGCCTCAACGCTGTTAAAAGTGCTGCTATGGCACCTCTCTTTTATCTATTTTAATTCTTAAAATAACCTACTCAATAAAGTTTATGGAGGAAACTAATAGATTTAGATAGGAAGCAACGTAAAATAAATCAAGTTCGATTCTTGACTATTCGGTTTGATAGCCGGTTACTAATTCTTCTTCTGCTTTTTGTAAATTGAAAGGTAATCTCTCACATTCTGTTAGGGAAGAAATTAAAAACACATAAATCTTATTAATTGACACCACAAATTCAACCGCAAAAAAACCATATTTTGAATTAAGCCCCAATTAAAGCTCCTTTTTGTTTCCCTAACGATTTTATTTCCCTCTTCTATAGCATCAATCAAAAGACCTAAATCTAAAGTATAAATAAAAAGAATCTTATTGTTTATGGTGGGGAGATGGGGAAAATAAGAATCTACATTATGAGAATAAAGAAAAATAGTAAAAATAAAAAGAAGGTCGAAACTTTCTAGTATGATTTAATTCCATTTTCAAATAAAAAATGTATTTTTTTTAATAATTTTTAAATTCCATAGACAAATTAATTTGTTCAAAACATTACAAAAGAGAATGTTAACTTCTTCTTTTTCGATTTCTTTAACTTCTATAGTAAACTTTATTGCAGTGACGATATTGTAGGGGAGGTCCTGCGGAAAAATAGTTCGACGCCAAGATGATAAAAAACTTAATACATCTCATTCTTATTGCATTTGCAGAATTGAAAAAAAAAATAAAAAATAAAAAGGTTGTCTCATTCAAAAACCCAATTCTAAAATCTCATCTCTCTCACTTTACACTTCGTAACGCACCGTGTTCTTATAGAAAAAAAGATACTTTCACTATCTTTTTAATCCCAAATGAAAATAGTCGAGGAGAGAAAATATTTCTTCTTTTTTAGGTTACTCTCAAGAACAAAGCCAGTATAGACGGAGCAAGCCTTATAATTCAAAGGATTATAGCACATGGCTACGAACGATGGTGTTGAGGATTCGAATCCCTCCTCTAGAATTCAAATTTAAATGACTAGTTAGATAAATTTACTTAAAAACCATTTGGCCAAACTACAGAGGGCAATATTGACTATTGAATAAAACGAGTAAAAGTTTATAGCATCGACATGAAACATTTAAATTTGTTCAGATTTTATTTAAAATTGAGATGCTATAACTTTTAAACTACAGCTGCCATAGAAAAAGCTATAAAGAACAAAAGTTAATAATATATCATAAATATAAATTTTAAAAATTAATTTTAACAAAATTATTAAAAACATTATAAATTTTCCATCATACAAATAAAAAAATATATCAACATAAGTTTTAAATTACAACAATTAATATTTATTAAATATTTTTGTACTGTAACTTAAAAACTACAGCTGCTCAACCTCAATTCCAAACGCAATCCTCAAACGAAACCAAAAGCCGGCTACAAGCCTTGACATGCCCAATAAAAACAGAACGGTTAACATTTGGGTTTGATTGGCTTCCCATCATCGATATTACCGATTTCCATTTGCCGAAAGATTACATAAATATAAATGCTGGGCATATGTGTCCATATGATGTCAAAGAAAGGAAGTTCATAGATACATGACCGAAAAGGGTAGTTGCCGAATTAAGCTACAATATCAGAATCTATTTCAGCTAAAGATAGTGCTGAGAAGGACAGAGGAGAAACTCAGCTCTTCAATAGTGTGATAGATGCAATAATTTCGAGAGAATTCTTAACTGCTAAGCAATTCATTCCTTTTCCTGAGTCCAAATCTTCACGGTCCTGTCATTGTCAAGTGCACCAGATGCGATAATGTTCTCCGTGGGGTGAGATGCCACTGATATGACAGGATCTGTGTGACCTTCCAATTTCTGAACTACTTTCCGGGACTGAAGTTCCCATAAGTACACACAACTATCCTCGGAACCACTAACAATATACTTCCCATTTGTCACAGAGAAGGTGGATGATATGCAGTACTTCGAATTGGTATGGCCGGTGTATGTCTTCAGGATTTTGCCAGTTGAATAGTTCCAAAGTCTCTGCATGATAACAAAAGAAACACAATAATGAACAAAAGGCAGGAGGGACAGCAACTAGAAACTGTATGTCAAATGTAAAAATGGATGTCTATAATGGACCAGAGATATCTAAGGGATTCTATATGGATTGTTTGTTATATTTGCTGAATATAAAAGCAAGCACGCATTTTCAAATTTCCCTTAGAAAAAATATAACCCATAATTGAATCTAACAATACAAGGTACCACTTCACACGCCTGTAGAAATCTCCCTAACTGCTGGGAGATGTGCCCACAAACAACCACTTGAGAACACATATAGATGTACATGAAACAAGCTACAAAGTAACAATTGACAGGATATACAGTGTTCAATGCTAAGGGAAACCAATCAATGCCCTAAACGGTATATCTTTTGGGATTCCCAGTTCCCCTGAAAAGGAACCAAATTGCAGTGATACTTCCAGTAAAAACTTTAACCCGTCGTATAATGATAACAAGGTTTTTCTTCATCCCCATGTGAGCACATTATTCTTTCTCACTGATGACATTAAATATCACAATTTTGACAAACCCAGTGGTAAAAGTTAGTGAGTCACATTTCAGAAACTAAATATAGTTTCACATGCAAAATATATCACAATTTTGACAAATCCTTGCAGAAACATAAGGAGAAAACAACAGAGTTGCAGCTATCCATACAAAACAAAATGTAACTTACAGATAATTTCGAAAGGAACAAATTTTTTCAGAATGATAAAATAAAATATAGCATTCACCCCATCTTGGTTTCTATCCTATTACCTAGGGCTTCATACAAGTTCTCATGTTTAGAGATTAACAGAAATCTTCCCACCAAATAAAAAAAAAATCTGATTTACATAATATTAATAAAAATTATTCCGGCAAAAACGGAATCTCTGGCTGCCTTCCCATACAAGTCCAAGTTCCTAAGTCACTGAAACATGCTAGCTCTTCAGAATCAACTTAAAATGAAAACTTTCTAGCTAATTCACATGCATGAAAGGGTTAAAACGAAAAAAATGAAAGACTGACTTACCAAAGTATTATCGAGAGTTCCAACAAGAATAAACTTTCCATTTGGCGAAAACTTAACAAAGGAAACTGGAGGATTTTCATCATCAATAAGCGTTTTCATACAATGTCCGGTGCTGGCATCCCAAATCCTACAGAGTCCATCATAACTGCTCGTGACAATCATGGTGCCGTCGCGATTAAAGTCAACGGCGGTGACAGGATCGGAGTGGGCAGGCAAAACCTTGAGACATTTTCCGGTCTTAACGTCCCAAATCCTGACAGTCTCGTCAAAAGCGCCAGAGACGATCATATTGGATTGAGGGTTGAAGTTGACACAGAAGACGTAATTGGTGTGGCCGATTAGGGTTTTGAGACAGGTGGCGGTGGGGACGTCCCATAGACGGATGGTTTTGTCGTCGGAGGCGGAGACGAGGAAGCGGGAGTCGGAGGAGAAGGCGAGGTCGGAGACGCCTTGTTCGTGGCCGGTGAATTTTTGGAGAGGAGAGGGAGGGGTAGAATCGGAATTAGAAATACTGGAGAGCGAATAGGTGAGGAGGGTTTTGTCGGCGGAGGAAGAGGCAAGGAGGCGGCCATCGTGGGAGAATTTGACAGAGGAGATGGCGCGTAGGTGGCCGTTTAGGGTTTGGGTTAAGGTGTAAGGCCTGAAGGATTCTAACGATTGGTCTGATGACATTTTTTTTTTCAATTTAATTTAACGGGGGGTTTTGGGGCTTAAAGGATTCTCCAGAGACAATAATGACAATGGCTGAGAAAGCACGCGGCAGCGGCAGATTGCCTTCTGTTCAATGTACAACTACATTATTTCTGCCTGCACTGGGATTTCTCATCTACAAATTTATTTGCTCACCTCCAAGGGATGACATGACCTAGCATAAAGTTCTGAGGGTTTATATTGGGGTTAATTTCTGTCAGCCCCCACATGTTTCAACAAATGTTGGTGTGCATCTAAATGTTTCAACAGTCATCACCACGCCCCCAAATCAGCATATCCAACCGTTATTTTTCATGGTAGCTAACTTGAGTGAGTGAAAAGACTTGTTTGCCCTTGATTTGAAAATTAAGCATTAAAAATGTAGAAAATAGATCAGGTTCTGCTGTTCACTACATGAAAGTGCAGAAAAATAAAATGACGGTATTACCCTTAATATGTAAACACTACAGAGACTGTTGATAACAACGGTAACATAACAGTAACAAATAACCCCAATATAAAACCCACGAAATAGCATAAAATTGGAGCACAATCCATGTCTCTTGTTTATTTCATCAATCATACCTTCTAATTCAAATAAACACACAACCTTCAAATCATGAAATCAAAGGGAACACAAACAGTGCTTACTTCATCTTGTGCTTCCAGCAGTCATGACAATCAAAATTCAAGCAGTGATGGCAATCTAAATGCATCACACAGTAATGACACTATAGATGCCATAGGTATAAATGGTGGTGTCATTAAGTTCTACAACAAAAGGTGTTATTGTGGGCGTAGGGCAGTAATCATAATCTCCATGACAGCAGACAATCCACATAGACTATTCTATAAATGTTTTAGTAATAGATGCACATTTTTCCAGTGGTGGTCACCAACAAACAATGAAGCCAATGAAATACTACAAAGACAGGATCTATACCATGTATATGGCAAACATGACTGGAGTAATCAAGAGAATGTTGGAGTTGAATTTAGTGGTAGATTCAATAAAATTGAAAGCATGATCAGCGGTACAAAGAGATTTGTTAACATGATTATAATCATACTTCTAGTTATGTTTTATGTCCTTGTATGTAAGATGAACAAAATTACTACTAATATATGAATGCATAGGTAGGGATTAAAAGTTTAATATCAAGTAGAATGTAATCCTTCTTTGTATGTACTATGAAGTAAGTAATGGTAATGTATGAGAAGCATTTCTAGTATAAGCATTACAATTTATTTAACATACAAGCTCTGCATGCCAATAACAGATCTAATAAACTTACTTGAAATAATATTAATATCATTGACAGCACATCTAATAGTTTTGGTACAAGCGAAATTGTTACAGTGATAAAAAAAAAAAAACAAAGTGTTGGTTACTCTGCTCAGCATAACTCTATAAGCCACCCAACAACTTTTAAAATACCAAAAGACCTTAAGCTTAACCATAAGTTAGGCCTTAATATCTCAGATGCAGTATATATGCACTCATTTTACATCAACATAAAAGTAAGGCCTTAAACAACTACAACAAAAATACAAAATACAAACTGCCATTTACTTGCTAGAATAAAATACAAAATGCAGTGTAGGGTCTGTTGTTTACTTATATACATGTTGTCAATGCTTGCAACTTATATGATTCGTTACTGAAAAAAAAATTACATATACATTAATATTTTGCATTTATGACAGGCATGTTTGTGTCTGCTGAAGGATGAAGATAACTTACTGCAGATGGTGGGAATGCTGGTGCTTTCCCTTTGTCCAATGCTTTTGTTTTTGCCTTGTCATTCACCACCAGACTTCCACTGTAAAAAGCTGTACAATCTTGCATGATTCTTTTCCTTTGCACTCCCAGGCAAGTGTCACTTGATTCAAGCATCCTAATAGTGCCACTGGAGATATCAATGTGCTTTTGTGAGTGAACACTCATATCGAAGTGTTGTTGTTGGCAAAACATGGCCTGTTGAGGTACATTAACGCCCTGACAATGAGGTTGATTGGTTGGTCTTTTGGCTTTTAGCTTGTTGTGATCTTGTTCAATGTTCATTTTCTGTGGTCCTGCATATGTGAAATAATGACAACTCAAAATATCTTCACATGACAGCCTAACAATTCACAGCAAAGCTTCCACGATAAGCAAGTACAAATTTAATTAGGTTATAATTCAATTATAATACACTCTTACCAAATAATTACAAAATTTAAATAAGTCTAACACATATGTTACCAAAATCAGCCTTGAATGCTCTTGCAGTGGACTCATTGTAGGCTTTTACATTGTTCTATACATAAAAAAAAAAAAGATTAACATTAAAGCATCACCAATAAGCATTAGTCACATAAATGAGTTTAAAGTAAATTATCTTGTAATGCCTTGTCTTTTTATTGACATTAGCATGGTTCACAAGACAAGCTCTCTTATTGTATCCAAACTGACCACAACACTTGCAACACATCTTGTACCTCTTTTTCTCTGGGGGTACCTCATCAGGCTCCCTTATTCTGCTCAGCTTTGGCCTTCCAGGAGGTCTCCTCAGTAATGGTGGAAGTATTTCATCGCCATGAACTTCTGGCCAGCTTGCTTTATCTGGAATGGGCTGGATCATTCCAGAATAAGATTTGAGGTATGCCTATTTTTTTCAAACATTGGCTCACAAAATCTTCTTGCCTCTTTTGACTGTAAATAATGCAGGGCATAACATGAATACATGGATACCCACTGACATCCCAGAAACCACAATCACATGAATAATGCTCCAGATCAACTATGTATGTTCTGCCATGGTCATCAACTTCGTACATCCACTCGCTTGCTGACATAATAGCACAGCCTATTGACAGTTGTAGGTTCTTTTACATTTTTTCGTATACTTTTCTTGCAATTTGAGAGCCTCATGCCTCAACTTTTCTTCTTCTATTTATCATTCTTTTCATCATCTTCTTTCTTATGAACTCTAACAAAGTAAGTAAAGGCAGTTTCCTATGCACCCCAATCCACGCATTAAATGATTCAGTCATGTTATTTGTACAATGATCAGACTTTGAAACCCTGTCAAATGTATGTCTTGACCAAAATCTTGGATGAATCCTTCTAAAAGACTCATAGCATGCATGATCTACAGCCCTCACTTTCTCCATTCCTTTTTGAAAGTCAATCACATTCACAGTCCTTGAAGCTTCCCAGAATCCTTTCTTGAAGTCAGTTCTTGGATGCTTGGCCTTTAGATTTGGTAAGATGTGTTTTGCACAATATCTCACATTTGCATTAGGAAACTCAAGTCCTAAGGCATTTTGAATGCCTTTTTGCCTATCACACATGAATGTCAGTTGCCATGAATCTTTAATATAGTCTTTTAAATGTCCCAAAAACCAAGTCCATGTACTTGTGCTCTCAACAGTGTACACACAAACAACAATAGGATAAATTCATGTGTTGGCATCTAGAGCAACTACTGATAGAAGAACCCCTTTGTATGGTCCATTTAAATGGCATCCATCAATGCCAATGAATGGTCTACAACCCCTTTTAAAACCCTCTCTAAGTGCTGGAAAAGAAAGAATACATTTAACAAAGTGGGTCTGAGGCTGATTTCCATGTAATATGATCATATGAACTATTGCCAATGCATCTGGCATTCTATTCAAAACCATCTGTGCATATGACCTTATAAGCTTGTAGCTTGACTCATAATCAGCCCCACCAGATTGTAAAGCAATCTTTTTGGCTCTGTAAACCTTATGTTTATTAACTCTGCAGCCGTACATCCTGTCAAGCTCACTCTGAATGAAGTTGACTTTAGTTTCAGGATTTGCAAGTATTGTGTCCTAAAATTGAGATGCTATAAACTGGGCAGTGCATTCCGGGTTCTTCCACAATCTCTGACAAGTATGCACATTGTAGTAAGACCTAACCATAAATATATCTCCAAATTAGTCCTAGAAGCATGCAAATACCAAGGACATCCAACCCCTTCACACCCAACATTGATCCTAGTTCTCTCAAAGTGTTGTTTCGAAGTCTTAAACCTTTCTTTAACAGCAAATTTTCTTAAAGCTATGGTAAGCTCTGTGAAATTTTTAAAGTACTGCCCTACAAAAAACTCCACAGCTTGATCATCTCTAAGAATATACATATCGGCCCTCATTTCGGAATCCATTTGATCCATCACTCTATCATCATCTTCATCAGAACATGCACCAAATTCATTGTCATCACTAGAATAACAAGATAACAGCTCATCAACATCAATAGGGGTGGGCAAAAAAACCGTAGTCTTAAAAGAACCGAACCGAACCGACGATTTTTTCTAATTCGGTTCGGTTTTTATTTTTTTTAAAAACCGAAAATACCGTTTGTAAAAAAAACCAAAATGTCGGTTCGATATTCGGTTCACTTAGCTGAACCGAAAAACCGAACCGAAAAATCGAATTATTTTTTAATTTTATCCAAATCAAATATTTGTTAATTTTTAACTGATTGTGTAAGATAACTAACATAAACTTGCATACACACAATCAGGAGTATATATATGTAAGTGTTACAATTTCGTAAGTCTTTATAGATGGAGTATTGGAGTTTGGTTATGTATTTTGAAATTTTAATATTTCATATTTTGGGAGTATCTTATTAATAGTTAGTAAGATATTAGTGATAAAATGTGTTTTGAATACTTTGTATTTATTGTTAATATTGGTAATAAAATTAGGATAAATTAATTGTTGAAAAAATTATTATATTCATGAGGCCCAATGGGCTAAAAATTTAAAAATTCAAAATAGGCCCAATAGGCTTAGAACCGAAAAAACCGAACCGATCCGAAAAGAACCGTTTGAGTTCGGTTCTTATTGAGTTCGGTTCTTATTCGGTTCTTTTTATAAAATAACCGATTTAAATCGGTTCTACTTAATTTCGAACCGAACCGAACCGTGCCCACCCCTAAACATCATCATCATTGGATCGAAATAGTTCAATCTCATTTGCATTTTGGCCAGGTTCAGTGGGTTGGTTATAAACATCATCATCACTAGCAGAAAGACTATAGACACTGTCATCACAATCATGGCTAGGTTCAGTGGGTTTTTGAGTGTTTGGTTGGGATGGCATTTGTGGTTGGGATATTAGTATTTCATCATGGGTGATGGGAACATATAGAGGTAATATTTGATGTAACGGTGGGGACAAACACTAAGAATTAATGAAGAGTTGTCTCTACTGATCAGAAGGAGTATGATACAGTTGCTCATTTTCATCATTAGCAGCCAAATCAACGGTTGGTTGCTTAGTTCCATTACCACTACAAAGGCCTGATTTTTCATAACAAGATGGTGATATGAAATAAGTGTCTAAAAAGTCTTCATAGAGTGATGAATTAGATGCCTCATCATCTGACACTCCAGTTTTATACTGGTATCATTTCCAGGGATAAGAGTTTGCTTGGTCCGGGACTGTGATGAGTTAGGAGGTACTAGTTTCATCATTACAACATTTGAGGTGAGATTTGATGATAATTTAGGTAATGTTTGGTTGTCATTTGGAGAAGGGTTTGGTGAGGTAATTGGAATGTTTAGGTTAATGGTGGTAGTGTTTTCACTTGTCTGACTAAAAAGATATTTTTTTACTGAACCAACAGGTGAGGATATTATCTCCAGGTCAAAATCTATGTCGTAGAGGCCTTCATAGCTGTATCGTGACCACAAATTGAATAGCTCATCATCATCAATGATCTTAACCAGATGATTATCCCATGGCTGTGTAACAGTCAGCTTGAATCTCTCATCCCAGGTCATATTTCTCTTATATACCAATTTCATGACTTTGTTCACAAGAACAATTGTGCTCACTTTATCTCGGTCAACCACACCCATAAAATGGTTTTGGCCCATAAATGATACATAGAATGTTGTTGATCTCTCAGTATCCATTTTTTCTACCATAGACAAATGAAATCATGCATAAAACAAAGCATAATAAATAACAGTTAACATTTTTTTCCAGTAATCAAACACATGTGGCATAAGAACAACATCAATAACCATAAAAGTAACATTTAATTTATTTATAATTGACAATAAAACTGACTCACAACTAGTTTAATCTAAAATACTCAATCATGTGTAACAATTTCCTGAGCACCTACTGATAGAGCAGAGCAAAAACATAAGCAATTACTACAGCAAATAAAAAGTAGCTATATGTAAATGAAGAGCAAAAATGTGATATCATAAATAGTAACAAAGACAAAGAGATATGCAAGGACCATCTAAAAATTTTGTAAACTTAATTGTGAGAACAACATCAATAGCATGAAACCCAGGCCTGTGGTGTCATCAAAATCAGCATTTACAGAGCTTGGACATTCATTTTTGCGCTAAGAATTACAGAAAAATAATATCAGTATCAAGTTATTCAAAAGTAAATGAACTCACCTTAGTATCTTCAACACCGTAGATGGAGATAACCATCACACACTCGCTCACTACAAATGACAACATATCCATTCTATATACTCTTTACAACTTGCTTATCGAAAAACGAGCTACAATAGCTAAACTAACAACTGTTTGGAGGGAAATTGACCTCTACATACGTGCTTTTCCCTCCAAAATCCCAGATTTTTTTGTGTAATCTCTGCTGAAATTGCAGAGTGGTTATGATGGAACATTACATGAGTGCAGAGTTTCAGATATCATTGTTCTCTGCACCTTTGTTAAACGGTGCGTTTAACTTTTATTTGTTTTTTTTTGGGTTTTTGTCAGATATTTGATGTCAAATCTCAATTTTGCCCTCCTACCGTGAAAGATTAACGGTTGGATATGCTGATTTGGGGGTGTGGTGATGGCTATTGAAACATTTGGGTACGGGTGCACACCAACTTTTGTTGAAACATGTGAGGGCTGACGGAAATTAATACGTTAAACGTAACATAACACTAGTCTTAGTAACATAACACTAGTCTTATATTGGACCCTTGTATCCTAAACAAAGACCAATTAAATATTCTGTATATTATTATACCATTAATTTATTTTTACAATTGATTAACTATTTCAGATCACTAAGAAATAATAAAATTAAATTTAATACTTTCTAAGCACAGTCAGCTACCATCGGTTACTGAATTTACCACAAACCTACGACTAAATTGAAGATCAATTTTGAGAGTTTTACAAATGTCAACTGGTTCGGCAACAACAGATACATAAATACATATACATACCAACCCAATATTCGGGAATGGTTCAATTTAAAAATATTGCAATCCGCACTGTTCTATTATGTGAATACTTTTGATACTTG
This sequence comes from Citrus medica, assembly GCA_002013955.2. Lineage (NCBI taxonomy): Eukaryota > Viridiplantae > Streptophyta > Magnoliopsida > Sapindales > Rutaceae > Citrus > Citrus medica. Next base: position 371,628 of record MKYO02016789.1, read on the forward strand.
GAAAACTGCAAAAGACAGTAAACAGCAACAAAGCAGGTAGTTTCTTGCAACTGATTTTACCGTCCAAACTAATCTGTAATCTTGGCGAATATATACAGGCACGGCAACACAAATACACTTCATCGGAAATTTGACTTGTCAGAATGTCTCTATGTAACTAGTCACATACTAAAATCCCGCCCGCTCTCCCTCTACTTCCTCTGCATTGGACATATAATAATCATAATAATAATAAATAATTACCCCCGATTCCACCTAAAAGAGGAAGTATGCCGAAATTACACATATTTACGTTGGACAAAAATGAAAAAGGGAAATAAATAAATAAATGGCAAGGCAGAGGAGGAAAGACACTAGGAAGTAGAATACAGGACAGCTATACAAATCGGGAGTGGCCCTGGGTTTCAGGGCTAAGGGAAACAAAAATTGACCCATTGGTAGCAAATGAAGGAATGCAAGATAAGTTCGGGCAGTTTGAGGATTCAGTATTTTGAGATATAGGGTCTGAGCAATGTATGCTAGAGCTCTGCTCCAATGGGTTGTACCCAGCAACTCGGGTTGTTTCACAATGACCCGTCACTTTTTCTCTGTAGAAATCTGGGCTGGAAGTTATTTCAAATTGAGGACCCTCAAGCGGATTTTGCCTTTTCGTAATGTTCCATACATCCTGTCCAGAGACAACAACAGGTTAAAAGAAGTGACAAATTGGTCATCCTGTCCAGCTGAGGAGATCTTTTGGAAATGCACTAATGAAATAAAAGTAAAATACCAAACCTCACATACGTGCTAATGATCACAGTAAACATAGACAAAGAACCACGTCAATTCCTTAATAAAATTTTGAAAGTTGAATCAAATAATTGCAGGTATACCTTAAACAGCTGACAAAAATCAGTACTGTGATGGGAAGCTGGTAAATAGCTTTCACTGAAAGGTGAAGCCAGAGTTCTGATTGCTGGACAAGAACTACGAAAATCTTGATGATGTTTACCAGGAGTTTCGAACCATGAACCTGGCGTGCTATCAATCCATTGCTCACTACAGTTCCTCAGCTTTAAATATGTTGATGGGGAGTGAGTGATCATGAGACAAAAAGTAATAGGATCTACGATGCTCCTCCCTACAGACCGTACGAGCTGGATCCCAGAGCCCTGCAGGAGAAAACCTTGAACTGAAGTCTTCTTGATGCTGGAAGATGCAAGAAGATCTAGAATATAACTGCCCAATACAAGGACTACATCCAATACGAGTATATCTGCCTGGAGAAAAATCCATTGACTTCTTCCTCTCAGGAAGCCCCACATGTGAATCCATTGACCAATCTTCAATTGTTATTCCGTGCTTGGCTGCAAGATCCAGTAAATGCTTTTCATCCACTCCTGATCTCATGAGCAAGTTCCACAACTGCCTCTGTGCTTCCCGTTGGTTGTGAATGACCTGATCCCTCATTGCCATTTCAAACTGAAGCTCAATATTAGCCATTCCCTACATCAATGCAATACAACAGCAAGGTTCCATTAGAAAGTTCTCAAAACTGCAAGTAAAGCCAGCAAGATGAATCCATGACTTTGTATTCTGCCTGAACTGAATTTAACAAAATAGTAAGAACTCATCCTCTTCAGCGAAGTACCCATTTAGCATAAAACAAATAATATGTAAATATCTATCAAACCTTCAAACTATTGACACTAGCTTTGAGTATTTTTTATTCTTGTCCAGGACGATACTAGCAACTAGCTTATTCATTTATTTGTAATTTAAAATGTGAAAAGCAGATACCAAAAACAACTCTTCTATGGCCACAGACACATGCTAGCTAATCTCTAGTGCACTGACCAACTTAAAATATACTCACCAGGATCCTGTATTGGCTGAGAATGCGCAAGTAGGTTTTGTTTCCATTGCTACTAATGGCTTCATCTATCATTTTTTGGAGTTCACTTCGACGGCTCTCATTTTCTTCAATCTCCTATAAGGAGTAAAATTGGTGGTGTGTTTATATACTAACTAAAAGCTATAATTCTTTTAAGCCCCAACATCATTAGAAATATCACCTTTTGGTAGTTGATACCAGCCTCATCATTCTCACGTATGTTATCAAGAATGATTTGCCTCCTTGATTTCAAAGCTTCTACAACTGCATCATCTTTTCCAATAGCCTGATAGAAAAGGCACACCAATAGAATAAATTACACAAAACTTCTACATTTCTTTGTTCTAATAAAGTAAACGTTACTTCAAAAAGATGATTTGCATGGAAAATCAGGCACAAACCTGCTTTTTTGCAATAGCATCATCAAGGTATTGTAGTTCAGCACGGATACGAAGGTTGGTTTCCTCCAGCTCAAATAAAGCCTTCTGCAAGTTTATCCTTTCTTGAGCATTTTCACTGATTTCCAGGCTTAAAACATTTAGCCAAGACAGCTCATCATCTGCAGCTTTTTCAGCAGGCTTGACACTTGGCTGTGAATCTTTGTCAGCTAGTTCTTTCTTCAGTCGGCAAACCTCGATCTGTATATCAAAGAATTCATTATTTGATGTACAGAAAGTGCTATCTAACTTACAGATAAAGCCATTTACCAACTAACCTGAAGATTGTCAATCATCCTTTGGTAGTCTGATACATGGGTATCAATTGAGCCAATGTTTTTCTGAAAAGTAAACAATTGCCTTCATTATAATATGAGAAAGAGACCATTATATATAATTGAAAATGAAAAGAATGCTATTCCAGCTATTCATGCATAGAGAGAGAGAGAGAGAGAGAGAGAGAGAGAGAGAGAATGGTTTATGTATGTATATATGTATAGCACATGAACTAAGCCTGCAGAAACAAGGCTACCAAAACCAAGCTGATGCAGCGTAGAAACATATAGAGGCTATATTGGAATTCGTAGCTTATAAATTCCATAAACAAAACAACATATTGCAGGTAAATCTTACATTATGAAATTCAGAAATTGTTTTTCCTACTACCTTAAAAATAAACTGTACAACACCAAGCAACAGCTCATGCAAACAGAAAATCATTTAATCACAGGGAGTTAAATTAAGAGAAGTAAATAAATAAACACAAAAAATAGAGCCTTTCAGGCTTTGTGAATAATCCTTATTCACAGAGAATCTAAAAGAATAAACAAGCTTCACCTGGATGTGTGTCTTTATTTTCTTAGCCCGGTCAGCATATTTCAAGGTATTCAGAGTGTGATGATATTGACTATCTACTGGTGATATTGTTGCTACCATAACAGTTTGAGAATTGCCACTCAGACCATCTTTAAGGATACGTGTCAGTTTGCTGCAAAAGTGTTCACATATTAACTATGTCCACACGGTGGGCTTAGGCCAATAATAAATACCATGAGGTACCTGTTCCGGTAAGGAACATAAGCAAGTCCCTTCTTCTGTGGTTTTCCTAGAGCATTAATGCAATTTGCTAAAGCAAGAAGAGAACGGTTAATGTTGGCTCCATCTCTTAACTTCTGGCCTCCACTATTTGCTTCAGAGGCACGTTCACTGCCGGCGAGATCCACAAGAGAGAGTTTTCCTCGCATTACTTGATTACAGTACTTAGTTTTCTGTCTCCTCTTAACAGTAATCTCCAAAACTGCATGTGATCTGATTACACAAAAATCTCTTTGTGTGAGGTCATGCAAATTTGAAAAGTCTTAATAGAGAATGTTCCAATTTATCTCCTTTTCATATTATTTGCACATTTAATAGAGAATGTTCCAAATTTGAAAAGTCTTAATAGAGAATGTTCCAATTTATCTCCTTTTCTTATTATTTGCACATTTAAAAGCGTGTCCTTTCACTTTTTCACTGCTTGTAATTACTATCTATGTATTTATTATTTAGAAAATTGAACTATAGTTGTGCTTGAAGATAAAAATCCATTCAAAAATCTTATTATCATGGTCTTCACCTTCAGAAATACAGGCATCTTAAGTTTACCCTGTTCAGCCAAAAATCAAAAGGATTTTCTCCCTCATAACATGGATTTTTATTAAAGGCTCTAAGCATGAAGATTGAAAAATGAAGCTGCAAAAGACGTTTCCCTCGACACCCCATTTTTGTGGATTTGGCAGTAATTTGGGATATGGATGGTGCAGTTCTGAGAGAAAAAAGAAAAATTGCAATAAATTTAGAACAATGCTGTAGATAGCAGAAACAAGGATATATGTGGAATATAAAAAAGTTTGAATATGGAACACGAGGAAATTAAGTCACCAAAATAAGAAAACAAAAAAAAGATGTTTTGCCAATAAAAGCTTGACCAAGTTGTTTCAAGCAGTTCTTTTTTTTTTTTTTGCCTTGCCACCCAAGTTCGAATCTTGAGGGAGGTTGTACAAATAAATCAATTTGGGTTTTTCCCACCCTCCTACCATTTAACATTATATTAAATTAAAAAATAAAAAAGACGTTTAACAAAAGCTTAATATGAAAAGAACCATAAGTCTATAGTAAGTAAACAAAATTCAGATACTGCTCACCTTGAGGAAGTTCCATTGGCCTCTGTACTTTCTGTTTTCCGTCGACTGTTCCCCAAATTCAAAAGTTCAAGAATCTTCTCAGCTGAGTGGACCTGAATCAAAGCAAACATAATCATACGGTTTAAACCCCAAAAAAAAAGAAAAAGAAAAAAGAAGACAACGTAAAATGCAACAGAACTTGTTCACCATATTGGGAGGAAAGAAAAATATCAGAGGAACTTTATTAAATTATGTGCTCCTTAAAAATTAAAATGATGGTAAGTAAATTTGACAGTTTCTGTAGAGCTCCACAATAAACATTAGGATATCATGGACCAGCTAATACCAAGCAAATGCATACCAATTCTACATAATAAATAAACAAATGCAGGTGCTCACTAACTAATAATTTTAATACAGATTACCAACAATAAGCAGCTAATTCATTTCCTTGTTAGTAGTTGGCAAACCTGCCAAGACCCAATAGTTGCACATTTTGCGACTTACAGTGGAACCATTCAATGTTTACACTGAGAATGTCAAGAAAATCTCCAATGAACGTTATTCAACGCATTGATTATAATTGACTGCTATATAGGTATAGAAGAAAATGAACCTTGATACATCGCAGCCCAGTGACAACAATCCCATGCATGGGATCCTCTCTAAGCTCCAAATGAGCTGATGACTTTTCAAGCAAATCATAGATAACCTAAATCATGAAAGATCAAAGTTAACTTCATATCAAAGACATCGGGCAACACTAAAAAATCACAATGAAAAGGCATGCTTACTTCATTATAAACTTCGAGATAGGAACAACTAACTTCAAACTCATCACAGTTCTTGTCCTTTTTGATAAGGTCAAAAATTGTATGCAAACTGAGAACCATTAGTCCAGGATCACTTTTTGTCCCAACCATCGTATATGTTTTACCACTGTACAAAAATAAGAATTTAGATTCCATTAGAGAGACAATAACAAATAGACAGCACGAAATCATAACAGAAGAGTAAATTCGTGATATCAAACTAGCATATACTATCTAAATTCAATTGCAAAGGTGGAATTGCTTCAGCTGGTGAAAAACAAGAAATAAAAAGCAGCCCCTAGCAGACAACATGGATAATACCTTCCAGTTGAACCATATGCAAACACTGTTGCATTGAGACCTTGAACAACGCCGGAGATTACAGAAGATATACGTGCTGTATACACGTCCTACAAAATATATTAAGCACAGTAAACAAAAACCACCACTCAGCCAATTATACATTTGATTTGATGCAGGCTTTAGCCACAAATTTTGATGCAAATAAAACTGAAGTAAATGGAATATACCAAGTTTGTACATCAAGGACCAAATGCATGATCAAAGCAATAGTTCTTTTCCTTAGTTCTATTCTGTATGCGATCAAGGTAGTCCTTGGATAAATCAGGATCTAAAACAACCACCTCCTACAAAACCAACCAACCACCTGATTATTACATACATTACATATTAATTAATCCCTTATGTTTTCAATGTGAAAAATATACAACTAAAATCTGGATGAAAAACAATTGAATTTAGCGATCCACAGAGTCACAGTCACATACCTTGCCGTCTTTTACCCTGACAATATCACAGCCCTGTTCTCTCTCTGTTAATGGCCTACATTTTATAGCAACCTGTAGCCCAAATAGTTCAGTTCAGCACACTAAGCAAAATAGTGAAAAAGATGGAATGTAATTTAGCATAAGCAAGGAAGACTAAACTGTGAGAGTAGTTGATTTCTTCGTAGCTGGAGCACTAATACCCGGCATTTTTGGGCAACATTGATTTTCACAATCACACGAAAAGCTTATATTTAACCCTAACAGAGCTCAAATTGCCAATGCAGAACAGGATTTGAAGAGCTCAAGGGCTCAAAACCCCAAACCCTAAGACTAATGACAAAAATGTATAAAAGAAAAGCAGAAAACGGATTAAAGAAGCTTCATTGTAGAATATTCAGCTTTTGTAAAAGTTTTAAAATAATACTAATGATGATGATGATGATGATACAAAGCAGTCATTTAACAATGTACCAACTAAACGTTGCCAATGGTTCTTGAAGAGACCTACATTTCAAGAAATTAAAGTAGAAGATATTTCCAGCTTTAAATAAATAAATAAAAAAAAGGAAATGAGGGGAGAAAATTGGAGAGGGGAGAGAGAGAGAGTTGTGACAAGTTTGTATGAAAACGTTACAATATTATAACAGTGATGATTTAGCTATAACTTTTTAAAAAAATTTATATCTTATAAATTATTGTGATATTAATTTATTAATTAAATTTTTATACCAAAATGTTATAAATTTATAAGAGTGATGATTCAGTAATAAATTTTTATATAAATTTATTTATATAAATTATTGTGATATTAATTTATTAATTAAATTTTTATACCAAAATGTTATAAATTTATAAGAGTGATGATTCAGTAATAAATTTATATATAAATTTATTTTTTATATAAATTAATATGTTGTTAATTTATTAATTAAATAAAATATAAAATAATAAAAATAAATTATGTGGATTAAAAATATTTAATTTAATTATATTATTATTAATTTATATAAAATAAATTTATATAAATGTTTGTGTACGAGCGGGTGAAAATGATACGGTGGGTTGTCGGTGTACAGTTGATGAGGTGAGTGCCGTGTAATGAAAAGAAAAGGAGAAACGAGTCAATGTCAAATGGGAGAAGAAGAGGTCTTTATTATGTAAATTTCGGAGGAAGATGAAATGTCGCCGGGTGGGATTGTGACCGTTGGATGGCTTTGAAAATAGACGCCTTTCTGAAAATGTTGTGGTTAGAAAGTCTAGTTGCTGCAAACCAACAGTTTGTTTTTGTTTTTTCTTTTGTTGTCCTCGTGTGGGGTACTTTTGGTTGGATCAACACTAAAAGATTGTTACTAATGGGATTTTGGTTTAGCGGGAGAGGTATTGTATTTATAATATTGAGTGTAAGGGTTTGAGTCTTTATAAAAGTATTTATGAGGGTTATTTATAATCTTTTTTTAATATCAAATAATTAAGTGGAGTCAGTCTATCCCTCACGAAATATGAGTAGAGTGGACATTGGACAGCCCTCGAATATTTGAGAGGGTTTGAAGAATTTAAGCAGCGCTTCAGAGGAGTACACGCCACGAAAAAATGTTTTAATTGTAGAATCTATTTGTAAATACTAATTGTAATACCTACAGTCCTATATAACAGTATTAAAAAAATATTAAAAGATTGTTTACACTTTATATTTTTAATTTAAGTATTGATTTGTTTTTATGTTTTAAAATATTTTTATAGTTAAAAATATTTTTATACATTCTTATCATTTCTTTTTATTTTCTTTTACTATAATAACCTTTCAATAATATTCTTAACATAAATTATTTTATCTATAAAAAAAATTAATCAACAAATTAATGAATAAATATCAGTGGAAAATAATTAGTGTTTTTTGCACGTGTATAACAATTTTACTAGTAATTTATTTATAAATTAATTAATATCATCCAACTTAAAGTAATATTTAATATCCTTATAACAATCTTATCAATAATTATTTTATAAAAAATTAATATTCTAAATTAATTCTAAAAGTAAAATAATAGTATATAAGTTTGTGTAAAATTTTATGTTATTCTTGAGTTTAATTTAATAAATTATTGTTTTTTATTAATATCTCTAAGAATAGTTTTGTGAAGGTATTATTGTAAAAAAAAAGAACTGTACTTTAATATATTTAATAACCATGTATTAAAATACTATTTTAAATATAATAATTAAATAAATATTTAATTAAAGTACAAAAAACAAATGAGTATTTATCCAAAACTAAATGAGCCATTTCTTAAGATTTTGTTATGCTACATTGAATGTATCATATACAATCAACAAGAATCACATAATCATGTGGGTTCCATAATTTATGTGACTCTTATAAATTGTGTACGGTATATTCAATATAACATAGGACTCCCTATTTCTTATGCTTATTTGCGTTGTGAACTTGTGGTGGTGATTTTTGTTCTCTCTAGGATTGTTCGCGGCGTATCATCATTGTTAACTAATTTACTGCTACCAAACAAATGGTTGACTATTGAATGCCGCTGAAAAACATATTGACTGTCGTCCGTTGAGGGACCATGACAGTGTGACACCGCAGGCGTATCCCAATCATCATCATCATCATCATCATATGCTCTTAAATTCATCCCATTTAATTTAGTTAACATCTTTATGATCTACCTACCCTTATTTCTACCCACGATGGGATTATTAATTTAAAACATGCTTTATTTTATTAACAAGTTAAATATAAAGGTGATATGTAATTTTTTTAAATAATAAATAAAGAAAATAAAAAATAGTTAATTGGATATACTTATATTAGATTTGAACGATTGATCTAAATATAAATCAATTTAATAACATTGGATTTTCTATTTTGCAAGAATGATGATATTCGAGTTAGACCCCTCTCATTTTATCCCACCAAATTATTCAGTTACCACCTATTGATAATATGAAAATAATTTAAATCTCTCATTTTTTTCGTACACCCCAGCAAATAAATCTTTAAAACTATATATATTAAAAAAGGAAAATAAACTCTAATAATCTTTTTCTTTGTATAATTGGTGCCTTTTAAAAATAAAAATAAAAGGTTTCCAGCCATGACGACATGTCATTTCCTCAATAAACGACTCACCGACATATCCTCCGGAGCATTCATATAACCAACATGCGTAAATAGTATACACCAATATATCCCGTGAATAATTATTTTTTGTGTTAAGACAGATTTAAAAGTAAAAAGACGACGTGACATCATTACTGTTTCTTGATAAATAATACATCATATGTTTTGTTTACTTCCACAATTTTTTAATAAATTTTTTTAAGTTACTTTTATCAATAATCAATTACAATTTTATTTAAAAAAATACCAATGAATCAACATTTGAGTTTCAATCGGTGTGGGTCACTCATTATTAGATGATGAGTTTTATAGTACGTCAAATTACTTATCTACCACCCAACAAATATGTTACTCAAATTTGATAGTAACTACAATAACAATTCTAATTACATCTAAAACTATAAATTAAAATTAAACTATAATTATGATTATAGTAACAATAACAAGAAAATAAATTTTGGTCATATAAATATACATTAGATTTTATTAGATCCAAGTCCAATTCCTCTTATATTGGATTTTATATTTGTGATCCAATGGCTTAGTGAAATTCAATATAATAAAAACAAATGAAAAGTGAAATCTAATTTAATACGATTAGATCCAATCAATCTGATTAAAATAAAAATTGCCAATTGCACTCCGGAGCTCAGATTACTAACAATTATTTAAAAAAAAGTATAACAACTTCTTTAGTATTTTATGATTCTTGTTTTTTGTTATACTATTGTTGGAAAAAAAAATTGAAATTTGAATACTCAAAGCAACTATTGGTTGTTTTTAATTTTTATTCTATATTATTATTATACATTTACACTTATACAAAATTATGATTATTGTTTTTAGAAAAATAAGGTTTTATTTTCTTAGCAAGTTAAATAAAAGAGTGACGTGTAACTTTTTAAAATAATAAATAAATAAATAAATAATTTAATTGGATTGGTTTATATTGGATTTGAACCATGGATCCATATATAAACCAATCTAGTAACGTTGGATTTTTTATTTTGTAAGAGTGGTGATATTTGAGTTTGAATTCCCTCCACTTCATTTTATCTCACCAAGCCTCGCTCCTCAACTAATCCCCATTGAAAATTTCAAAATAATTTTAATATCTCATTTTTCTGTACACCCCACTATATAAATATAAAAAATCTATTTAAAAACAAAAATAAACTCTAATAATTTTTCTCTTTGTATCATTGGTGCCTTTCAATTTTTTATTTTAAAAAGAAAGATTTGTCATTAGTGCATAAACAATATTATTTGACGTATATGCTACATGATTTGTCGTTTATAGCTTCACACTACAATGACATGTCCTTTACTTAATTAAAAAACAATGACATGTCGTCCTGCTCAGTTTTACAATTGACATGCGTAACTAGTATGCACTAACATATCTTCTAGATGACCATCGTTTATGCATTAAAACATAAATGATTATTAATTTTGAATTAGATAGATGACGTGACGGCTTGACTATTTTTGATAAATGAGGCAACATCTATTTTGTTTAATTCCACATGTTTTTAATCATCTTTTTTAAACAATTCCTTGTACTAATAATCAATTATAATAACAACATAATAAACTCCAATCAGATAAATATAGTTTTGCAATACGGGTGTTCAATACAAATCCAAGTCTAACCCATCATTTATTAGATTTAATATTTTGGATCCAATCACTTATTGAAATCCAATATAATCAAAATCGATGAAAATTAAAATCTAATTAAATTTGATCCAATCCGATCCGATTAAAATAAATATCGTCAATTATACTCTTCTAGATACCAATGATTAAAAAAAATTATATAAACTTTTTTAATATTTCATGATTCATATTTTTTTTATCCTATGGTTGAAAAAAAATTGAAATTTAAATACTGAAAGCAACCAATGGTTGCTTTCAATTTGTGCTTTATTATTGTTATTCATTTATACTTATACAAAATCATGTTTTATATAATCAAAGTTGGTTTGTGTGAGTGATTTTTCTGCACTCTTACTCCTTAAGAGAGGTCAAGGGTTCAAACCCTACTCTCGTATGGAGTCACTATTTTGCCCAGTATTTTACTCGTTACGGGTCGATTCGGTGTGAGCGGAGATTAGTCTGAATTGTGGTATGAGTTTAAAGATGCTTTCTACAGTTGAGGCCTACCCAAGACCATCTCGTGGTTCAGACAAAAAAAAAATAATGTTTTATATTTTTTTTAGAAAAAATAAGGTTTTATTTACTTAGCAATACAAAGGTGACATGTAATTTTTTTAAATAATAAATAAAGAAAAAAAATTGATTGTGGTATGAGTTTAAAGGTACTTTCTACAGTTGAGGCCTACTTAAGACCATCTCGTGGTTCAGACAAAAAAAAAAATAATGTTTTATATTTTTTTTTTGGAAAAATAAGGTTTTATTTACTTAGCAATACAAAGGTGACATGTAATTTTTTTAAATAATAAATAAAGAAAAAAAATTGATTGGATTGATTTATATTGGATTCAAACCATGGATCCAAATATAAACCAACCCAATAACATTAGACTTTCTATTTTGCAAGAGTCGTAATATCCGAGTTTAACCTCCTCATTTTATCTCTCCAGACCCCATTACTCAGCTAAACTCTATCAAAAATATGAAAATAATTTTATTCTCTTATTTTTTCAGACACCCCACCATATAATGCTTTAAAAAAATCTATTTAAAAAGGAAAATAAACTCCAACAGTCTTTCAACAGAAAAAAAGACAAAAAGATTGATCATTAATACACAAGCAGTATTCATCGATGTGTAGAAGAGATGATTCAGCTTTTAGTCTCGTTTCTGAATGACATATCATTCTTTTAATAAGCATACAAACATTTCATCATCCTAAGCATTCATATAACCAACATACGTAAATGACAATATGACATGCACCAACGCAACCTCTAAATGACTAGTCGTTTATGGATTAAATTATAAACGACAAGTCGTTTTTATTGCCTGTTCAATTTCATGATAAATGACACATCATCTAGTATGTTTAATACCACTTGATTTTAATAAAAGAGTTCTTTTTTACTTTTAAAAAAAATTTTTTTTTTAACAATTACAATTGTAAAAATACAGGTGAATTCTATATAGTTTGAGTTCGAGTCCCCAACTGCTGTCGTCACTACATACAAGCTGATTGCAATTTCAGTTGAAGTACACCAATGCTATTCACAAACCAAGACACTTTGATTGCCAGATGGCTTGACCAACACTTCAAAGTAGCACCAGAATGCCTCCTCCACATACAGCCGTTTTGGAGCTATTCTACATTGTCATCAGATTTTCTGTTAAATCATAGTTCTCTGAAAACCATGCTCCGAAAGCTATACAATATTCAGAAAGTATAGGGATCCCTTCCCAGCAATACCCTGTTCTCGTCCAGTCCCCAACATCTCTGATGCCCAACAAAACCAACCAAAATAAACTTTTAAATTTGCTAACCAGTAAACAAGTGGAAGCAAATTAGCAACTTTGCATTCCTTTTTGTTGAAGCACACAAGATGTAGGCACAGTTGCAAATGTAATCATAAGTTGTCCCCATTCCCTTCAAGCAAAGGCTTCATATTGGCCTTTGAATCTAAGGAGATTTGATTTTCACCATCTTCATTAAACTTGTCAATGCTCTTCAGAAAAATCCCTGTCAAAAAGGCCATGTAAGACAACTTTATTAAACTCGAATCAGATAGAAAAGACATCCAGACTACAAAGGTCGAAATCTTTTTTTTTTTTTGTAATGATCATGACAGGGATTTGCTGTCATCGATTATAAAAACTACTTGGTAATGGCATGCAGCAGGGTTGGACCTTGGGTGATTGGGGTATGGGGGAAGTGGGCAAAAGACGGTTAATACTGACTCTGGGCCAGACAATCAGGGTCAGAACTTGGGGGAAGGGAAGGCGAGGGGGGTAAGTGGTCGAAAGACAGTTCATATTGACACTGGGCACAGAAGTTTCCTAGAATTATGTTGTTAAGCCATATTCTCGATTTGCATACCAAGGTGGTTCATAACAGTCACATATGACCACATTAAAAAATTTCATCCTCCCAAGAAAATATAACATGACTCGCAAAATACTTGACATCAAACCACATGGACTTGGCGGCGGCCTAAGCCAAGCTGTACTACACAAAAGCAGAATACAGTCGATTGGCTACATTATATACAATAATATCAATATCGCTTCCAACAGTTAGCCATTCCACTTTGCTAAGTTCAGAGACTCTCATACTACAGCCCCACAAACCTCTACAGCACCCAAACATTCTATAACAACATCAGACAACAAACACAGAAAAAATTTTGTGCATGTTATATGCTGTATAGTTAAAGAGAACACTATAGATCAATCCAATATGGTATTTTAAAAAGAATTTCAGTGTATATTTAACATCAGAGTGCAGCTGGTGCAAAACTTAAATGTACACCAGTCAAACTTTTAATAGGATCCAGAATTCATAAAATTAACTGTTAGACGTCAATACTACCAAACATCCCTAGGGGTCAACTGACTGCAGTAAACCAAAAATAACAGTTCGTAATGTTTATGTTTCAGATGGCTATAACTATGCAATTACAACTATATCTAACACGCATTGCAGATTATAGGAATGCATTTGATTTAATGGTCAGATCAATATAAATAAATGCTACAAGAAGTCATTGGGTAGTGTAAGTAAAGAAATATAACAATATGATGCAGCTTGATCCTCACTTCAACTATTAAAGATTCAGTTTTATATTTTAAATTTCTATATGTATAATTCTTGACCGTTTAAAATCAGTTATATATAAGGCATATGCTGACCCAAACATTAAAGGGATACAAATACTTAGTCAAGACATACTAGTTATAACCAATAAACACTTTTGCTCACCTACAAACCATATCCCAGCAGCAAGAAAAAATATAGATGTCAGAGCAAGTGCTGTTTTTCTCCAATTGTTGACATGATCCTGAGTAAGGCATTCGCTTAAGTCAAAATGATCCACAAAAACAATCAAAAGCTGAAAATACACAATGAAATAAGCTAAATGCTATGGGTAGGTAAGCCACACAATGTATAAGCTACCTCCCTTACAACAGAAAATTCATTGGTACTTCAAGCAACAGTCACCCTCAATTATTTTACCAAAGTAAATACTGCAATATTAAGTAACACCATGCAGAGATAGTGAGCTAATAGATATAATGAAGTGACACCAGAATATGCCAGCATGAAGGTAGTAACAGGAACCAAAATACTGGGATTCTCAATCAATACAGTGACCATTCTATAACCTGATTTAATTCCTCAAAATAAATGGAACTTATTCTTGCAGTTCATAAGTTTGCAAAATTCCCTTTTTAGTTTTAACCAGTTAATTAGCATAGTAACACAATTCCTTTACATGCAAATGGCTTCTCATATAATTCTACAACACCTTTTTACAAGCACCATGTAGCTAAACATCCACCAATAAAATACATCTCTTGCACTGCAGTCAATTTTCCTTAGAATTATTAGCACTTTAGATGGTATGGCATCTCAGACAGCATCGGTCAAGGATGAAAGTGATATGTATTATCAGCACTCTTAAAAACACTTAATCATGAAATCAATGTAAAAGACTAATATATCATACTAATTCATGCATCAGAACCAGACACTTCAGATATCATCAATACAAAATACTACTCTTAACAACCCCGAAAATATGAGTGACCAGAACTTTAAAGGCACACCTGGAGGACACCAACAAGTGGTGAGGAAGGAACATCACCAAAGATGTGGATTGAGACAGTGGATATAGCCATTGATAATGCTCTCAGACTTGGTTTGACAGAATGGAGACACACATAATTAACTGGAGCCTGCAAAAAGCAATGCCATGAGACGAGAGTGACTCAGAATTACCAAGCCAAAGTTAACTGGTAAAATTTCATAATAATGATAGTCCAATAAAATACTCCATCAACATGAATATATTGAGCCAATAAAGCATAATAGTCAGCATAAGTAGTTAGGCTAAAAGAAAAAAAACAATTTGGACCAGAATAAAGCCTGTTAATAAAATGATGCCAAAATGCAGTACGAACCCTCAGTCCCTTGAACAAAAGGAAAGAAAAAGTTCAAGCTCAACTGCACCAACACCTTCCTAATGATTGCAGAAAATTAAAGAAAGCAAACACACGATTAAGATGGACATTTTCTTTGATCTCAACTTAAGGAATGGGAATTGAAATAGGTGCTACTTAAGGATATGACACAGAAAGATTAAAGAAGAAAAAAGGGAAAAATAAAATATAAAACAGAAAACAATGGTAACAAATAACTATCGATCTAGCACACAACGTTATATCCATATCACATCATTGCTATGAAGTTAGCATACAGCAATAACCACATTGGACCAAAGAAAAGAAAAAATAACCATATTGGATGAAAGAACAAAAAACAAACATCAGAAAGGGGCCTAGAAAGAGATATCAGAATCTAATTGATAAAAACAAGTACGCAACATAAATTGTAAGGAATTTAAAAATTAAATCAACACATTGTGAAAATTCCTAAAGAATTTGAAAAACTAGAACCAAGTATGTGATTGCAACTCCTGCATTGGGATGAGAAGAACAAAGAGGTGTCCTTACTAGTGGAATTGAAACTGTTTAAACATTGCATTACTGATGCATACTGGAATATGCTGAAATGGCCCAATAATTGGGCAAGATTAATATCATATGTACATCACCAATATGCGAAAATCCTTTGCAGAAAACCTTGACGTTATGGCTTAAACTAACACCAGCACTAAGTGGGGCCACATAGGGTATCCATTTAGTTATGTAAAGGGCAAGGTCCTGAGTCAGATCACCAGTTTGATAATCCCCACCAATTCCAACTAGGATTTAATAAATTACCAGTTAAATGCAAGATATTTCAACAAGGTAAAATACTACTAGAAACTTTTAATAGGTCTGGCTCTTTATGTATAACCTTAAGACATCTGTAAAGCATGCAAAACATGAGCTGAAGACAATAAAATCTCCATACAAGACAACTATAATATTACCTGTGTGGCAAAGACAAGTAGTTCACCCACTGTGAAAAGAGCTAAGAAACCATACAAGCTACTTAGACAGAAGGCAGTGAGGCAAGATATTGCACCCAGAAATGTTGCTGCAGAAAGAAGCTGTAATAAAAGTATAATGCAATAAGAACTTAGCTTCAAACACATTCATATACCAGTTCAAATTTAATAAACCCATAAACAAATGGCTACCTCTTCGAACTTTGCTAAAATATCCCACAAAGTTAAAAGAAATTCATTCTCCTTCTAACACTTAGCTAGTAACATAGAAAGGGAAGCCATTTCCATACCATGATCAAAGAATGCTTGTGATACAACATAACTCACCTTAAAAGCATTAGAGATTGTAGCACCCATTTGATCAAGAATGAAGCCTCCAGATATGGTTCCCACAATTCCACAAACAATTGTAACCCCTCCAAACATCATGTCTGCATTACTCTATAAAAAGTGTCAACGGTAATCAGTTTGTCAACATAAAAACACCAAAAAAATAAATAAATATATAAAATAAAAGAAGAATAAAAATAAAGAAAATTAGCAATTTTTCTTTAAACAGCAGCAGGTTACAACGTAATGCAATAAGATGAATGAAAAACTAAAAACAAAAAGAAAAGTATCATTGTAATACCATGTGATAAATATTATAACCAGCCTTAGGGCCCCAATATGAGTATGCTCCAATGACAAAGTTGTATGCTATGTATCCTGCCAACAAATTAAAGAGTTTAAAAAGTTAAAAGATTCTCCACAAATCCAAAGTTTGTAATACATTGTAAATAATCTGAAATAAACCACGCATAGATTCCCAGACATCAATGTAACTAAAGTTTTGGAACCACAAAAAGTAGGATGAGCAAGATCATTAAGATTTGTGCTCCATTGGATTGATA
Source organism: Citrus medica (assembly GCA_002013955.2). Classification (NCBI taxonomy): domain Eukaryota; kingdom Viridiplantae; phylum Streptophyta; class Magnoliopsida; order Sapindales; family Rutaceae; genus Citrus; species Citrus medica. The sequence goes on from MKYO02016789.1 coordinate 388,841, forward strand.
TTAATATAAAAATAAGAATGCATGATGCCATTGAGGAGAGAACCTGGCAGATACCTAGAACATTTACAACATAAACCTTCTCTTGCAAAAGAACTTTCATGTCTTGTGAAAATTGAGATAACTGATTCAAAAATCTGGATTCACCTATCGACCTGCAACATAGAAGGATTGTCGTCAGGAAAAGAAGATAACCATTAATCAATTATAAAGTATAAATTGGTTCTCTGTTCATGCCTTTGCTTTGTAAGGCATAGCTTAATGTACATCAAACATTCAAAAGCCACTCACTTGATACTTCTTTCAGAGGCTTGATCACTGATATCTTCAGACACATGATCATTTAAGTTTGAAGCCTCTGAACCTGCAACAGAAGGAATCAGTGCTTGAAGGGAACAGAAAAGGCAATGACCCCCCCCCCCCCCAAACCCCCCCCAAAAAAAAAAAAAAANACCCCCCCCCCCCCAAAGCCCGCCTAAGAAGATAAAATAAGAAAAATAATTCAAGAATGAAGAAACCAACAGTATAGGATGGAGATAAAAAGAATTTATACTTTTGGCGCTTCACTGTAATTACTAGCAGTTGACAACACAGTAAGCAATTCAGAACTTTTGTAACAGGACAAACTGTAGAAATTTTTTCGTGCAAAAAAATAAAATAACTAACAGCAGTACTTACAAATAATTATGACAAAATAATGAAGACCAAGCAGTACCTTCAGCGACAGAAGCAACAACTTGAGCTTTTCCTGATTCAGCAGGAGCAAACCCTGTGGTCGTAGTTCAATAACAGGTAAATTAATGTGGAACAAGAGATATTGAGAACCTTCTGAAGGGTGGATGATAAATCATTATACACACACCTTTTAACTGCAAAGGTTTAATGACAAAACCCAAAACAGCAAATGGAAGCATTAAAATGGCCTCTCCCCAGAAAGCGTAGCGCCAGTTTAAATGGCTTCCAACCTAAATAGTGAGAACAAGAAGAAGATAACTATCATCGAACTTTACAATCGCGAGAGAGAGAGAGAGAGAAATATACAGGACTGGCAGTTAACGAACCTATAAAAACATTGGACCACTAAAACAGACGACAAGTTTAACACCATCAAGTTCAAAGAAGGGATATGGACATCAAAATTACTCCAGTACAAGCCAAAGACAATTTGCAGAAAAAATCTTTTATTACAGAGCCATAAGGACAGAAAAGCAAAAAAAAATAAAAATAACGCAGGCATATAACTAAACAAGTATTCAGAAGTTAAACGACTTTATCTTTGTTATGGACGACCACCAATCAGGAGGGCTTTTCCAGATCTGGAATGGTTATTAATAATAATAAAAGAAAATGAAAAAAAAACTATAAAACAAAACCAAACCCTTCTAAAATTAATCAAGCCAAAATCAATTCAAAAGCACAATAGCAATCAAAGATTAAAGTATGATTGACTAGATACAACAAATAAACTGATAATGAAAAGGATATAACTTAAACAACAGAAAAGAACCAGATAAAAAGACTGTGGAAGCGGTGAATCAAATATGCACACTTACAAGTCCACCATAAACATAGCCCAAAGCAACTCCAGTCGGTATACACATGTAGAACACTGCAAGCCAAGCTGTTTTCTGGAATTATGAGAGAGAATTACTTATAGTAATTATGTAATGAGCAAAAACAGAGGAAAAATCTAGCTTTAGACATTCTTCAAGAAATGAAACAAAACCAACAACCTGAGGAATAGGAGCATTGTCATCTATAAATGGAGCTGCAAGACTTATGAAAGAGGCTTCACCAACACCAACCAACCTAAAAGAAGAAGACCAACATTGTATCTAAAAGCTTAGCAGAAAAAATTACAATTGCAATGATTGGACAAAGAAAAAAACTTTAAAAGCAGGACAATGTCAAAACTTACATGCGACATATTGCGATAGACCAAAAATCAAATGAACTACCGCACCCAGCTGTAGCAAATGTCCAGACAGATAATCCAACACCAATGAGCCTAAAAGGATTGTGACTGCATTGAGAACAATGATGAGAACTACAGACCAATTGGGTAACAGTAAACTCTAAAAGATTTACCGAACTGCCAGCAACTAGCTTTCTCAAAGAGAGAAATTTTTTTTTTTCATACTTCTCTTCAAATTAGGCCAATAAGGCATAATAATACATGAATGCAAAAGGACGTTTAACAAAGAAACTCTTCCACACTGCATCGCAGTGCATCAACAATTACGGTAAAGAGAATCAGAACTAAAAAATAAAAAAATGAAAGCACAGATTTCAACTTTTAGTGGTCCATTTGCCAGCATCTATTTGCATTTTCTACTCTTTATTAGAAGCTGTATCTTGTTTCAGTTCCTTCATCCAACCCACTAGTCTTGCCCACACTTGATCTCTCCCTATATTCAAAATACAGAACAGCAGACTAAATCAGCCATATATCTAGTGAAGATGTTCACCTCTTTGCCAAAGAAGCAAATATTGGTGAAGCGACAAGCAGTCCAACCATAAACGCAGATGATAGAACACCATCTTGGAAGTTATTCAACCTAAAATCACCCCTGCAAGAACCATGTACTTTAAGAAAATATAAACCAAGTAATCACCAGCCAAAATTTTGAAAGCTGATAGCCAAAAGGATGGAAGTTGCTAATACAAGAACGTTTATGTCTTTCCAGTGCAATAAAGCATACACCATTTGGATAAAATGCAGATGTAGGTAGGTATGTGCAAAATTGGCTCTGCGTGTTGTGTGAAGGTTGCCAACCTAACCTGGTGCTTGTGATTACCAAGTTGCCCTTGCAAACAAGCAAATCTAACAAGAACACTACCATACGGCCAGACAATGATGGTATCCGACCATACAAGAAAAACAGGATTGATAACTCTGTTGCTGATACTCAATAACATGCAAAGCAATCTTGGAATACAAAAGTCCACCAGTTGTTCGAAAAATTAAACTAAGATGCAAATTTATCATGTGACAAGTATATGATACAAGTATGTATAAACCCTGAACATAACTTTTAACAGAGCCACACAACCGAGCAAAAACCTAAAGTAAATCTTAACTGAATCCCGCTACCAGAAGTACATATTCCTTTATCATCACAAGTTCTTTGACTCCCATTGACACCATTGCTCGCTATAGCTCCTCGATCAACATAATTTAACATGTTGATCACACAAAATATGACAAGCAAACTGCAAATTAAGAGACTAAATTAATGCGAATCCACAAGAAACGGAAAGAAAAAGAAATAATTGTAAACCAAATCATAATCTAAAACTTAACTGCGATGGAGGTTATACTTATACTAAGTAACAGAACAAGTTTTCAATTAAATCTGACCTAATTTCTATTACTAGAACACATTCTTCAATTTACAATAACTCTAGCAGCAACAGTTTCTTTTCAATTTCATTAATAATCTTGAACAGAGCAAGTGTTAATTTCATTAAGATTTTCGTTAAGATAATACACAAATAGTCGAAGCCCTAACAGTTCTAAACTCATCTATTATGGATAATTCACACACACACGCACAAATCATAATTAAACATACAAAGTAGCATACGGACTAGTTAAACTCCACAAGTCGATCGTAAATTTCTTTCAAATTATTCGCTAAAAGATACGAGAAAAAAGAAAGTAAAATACCGTTTGGGAGTGAACCAAGAAGGAGTTGGGGGGGGAGTGAACCAAGAAGGAGTTGGGGGCGAGTCTTCTGAGAGAGACCTGGTGGCCATTTCGGCTTCAGCTAAAGGCGGAGGCCGATGAGAGAGAGATTGATTTTTCGACTGTTGTATGGGTAGATTGGGTTGAGAATTCTGATCGACATCGACCACATCATCACTCCGGTTACTTGACGTTGACAACATCTCTCTGTCCTTTTTTTTTTTTGAAATTATATTTTCGTTTTATTTTTTCAGTTTCTATGTGTTACGCAATCAACAACCATCCACTCCCCCTCATTCCTCCAAAGTCACCCACACGGGATATTCTGTTATGTCTTTTCCACTCAAGGCAAGAGATCTCATACATAATACATCATCTAAGCACAAAGTTATATTAAATAAATTAAACTTAATTTGTTTTGTGTAACTTTATAATTGTGAGTAATTTACATGATTATTATGTAAGAAATCAAGGCCTTTTATTATGCACATAGCACGGTTCATTTAGTAATGTCAATGTGTATGACACAAATCAATCTAAAAATGTGTTCACCCTCCACGACAGAGGATTTTGATTTTCATTTTTAATTTAAGAAGTGTGTCAATTTATATGACTTCTTGTTAAGCACTAATCACTTATTTCACGTTGTGATTTCTATTAGGTAACATGTATTACAACCTTGTTCTCACACACACTAAGGTAGCAAGGTCCATTTATAAATTATTAAAAGAATTAAAAACAATCCCAAGGCTGACGGAATCACGGAAAGCAGAAATGTCAATTATAAGACCAAATGCGTGGGCCGAGTACTCAGCTGGTCATATTTCATGAGATTAATACACTATTTACAATCAGACAATTACTTAGACTAATTTATAAATATTATATAACACAGCTCAGATTTTTACCTCTTTAATATTCGAGAGAGATTTACTCCACTCATATTTTGAAAAGAAGAAGACCACATTCACTCAAATTGAGAAAAGAAATTAAACCTCCATAATGTGTTGTGGAGACTCAAAGCCTCAAACCCATGACCTCACAATTCTAAGGGATGAATTTTGATCACTAAGCTTTAGCCTAGTGGTTGGATCCGTGAGATATTTAATTCTGCAAATGAGGATAAAAATAAATCAAAAATTGCTTTTATATCAACAATTTACAACATTGTTTTTCTACCAAGTGATACTGCTCATCTTACTATCAGGCCACTTCACAACAAGAACAAGCGGGCTGGTAATCGGAATCCCCACCTATTTCCATCTCCTTTTATATGCTAAATGAAAAAAGCGTTTCAACTGAATTGAGTCTCACTTATTCTCCCAGTTTATTCCCTCCAGGCTGGGTCCTCATGGATGGAGACACAACTTATGCAACCGGCATGCATAATTAGCCACACTCACTGAATATACATAATGTGCATATATATTTGCTCGTTTCATAGATTCTTTATAGCCGTGTACGCAGAAATGTGAATGTCATAGCACTCACCATCCCATGAGAAGTCCTGTAACATGGCATCCTTGATCTTCCTCTTCCACGACAAAGGGTTGTTTTTCTGCACCAAAAAAGATATAAATAAAAATTTGAAAACATGGGAAGAAGACTTTGGTAGGCAGCATCCCATGAGAAGTCCTGTAACATGGCATCCTTGATCTTCCTCTTCCACGACAAAGGGTTGTTTTTCTGCACCAGAAAAGATATAAATAAAAATTTGAAAACATGGGAAGAAGACTTTGGTAGGCATCAAAACATCCTTTGCATTCTTAAAAATATCCCGCTGTCAAATCATAAATCATTAAGAGTTATCTACAGGTATACTCACAATTTCTTCCAGAGCCTGGCTTAGGGAAATATTTCCGAAGGTAGAACTGATGAACCGTGAAAATCTAGTGCTCTCGTGGTCAAATTCTGCAAAATACCTGCTAGGACAAATTGGGCATACAGCATGAGTTTTGACTTTTCAGGGGGAGGCAAAGTCATACTGGTATTCTTTTCAGTAACATCCAATGTATACAAAATATCATTACCTGAATTCGATATCGCTAGAGGTTACAGCAATTGGAGCAGCTCCATATTTTAAAGCCTTAAGCTACATTATTCAAGTTACACAAAGAAAACAACAGCTTTTAGTACAAACTTATATGGTAGAAAGAGGCCAAACAACGATGTGAGACTTGGAGATTATAACAATTTCATGACAAAGTTTTCAAAATTGATTTAATCAAGTACACAGAAGATCGATAATGCAAATGTAACAAAGATCACAAGGCAAGAGATCAATTAAAATAGAATCCGTCAAGGCTCTTAGCAAGGATCAGAATCTTGGGCAGAAAGAGGATATAGCAGGCCAGCCACTGGGCAAAAACTCCAGTTGAGTTGTCTGCATTCGTTGTTATTATGTTACAAGCATCTACATTCATATGAAGCTATTCAGCAAAGTCCAAAGGTTTTCTAGATGATAGCATGGATTCTGATGATAGTCACAGAGAAAACCTTGCTTCCAGTATTTTATAAAAAGCTAATACCATTGCCTAGATAAGCTAAGTTATTTTTAGCTTACTGGCACTTGGAGCACAGGATCATGAAAGGAATGGCACAAGATAATATCAGATCCTGAAAAGATCAAATGCAATAGAGCATCATCATAGCTGTCCACGAATATCACAATTCCATCCTGTGAAGAGATGAGAACACCAGTCACCAAATTAGACTATTGGAGTTAAGCTAGAATGAAAAATTTTAAAAACTATCATTGTAAGTTAAGCAGAAAAGACAGCAAATGCTATAATGAGCTTAAGAAACTTTTTTCATTTAATTTTGGCCTTTTCCTGAAAAGAAAAATGGCTTCAGAAAGAGGACAATTTCTGTTTGAACATGTAAAATTTGTAGGAAAGCAAAGACAAACAAAATGCATTCAGGCCTTTACCTTGAGTTCTTCCTGAAAAGAAACCAGCGCCCTACTTGCACTTGGCAGTTTGTTAGTCCCCATGAAGACAAACTGTACAGAATCACTACGAAGTTCACATCCATGGAGAATCCATTGAAAGAAAACACAAATACAAGCCAGATAAATTTTACAGAAAGTAATATTTCTAATTGACAAACTGCTATAACCTCGAAAGGAATGACAGCATATATCTTAATATTTAAAATTAATGGCATGATAATATCAGCCAACTAGGTTTTCTGTAAATTTAGCTACTAGCAATGCATTCTGTCAGAGTAAAATACACAATTCAGACAGAATTACAAACCTGGATACCCCTCATATTAGCACCTCGTACGACTGCCTTCAGGTTCTCTAAAAACACATCTGATACATCTGAGAAGATGCAGCCAACCTGATGAAATAATTGATTTTGCTTCTCAGAAATATTTGGGAGAAAATGGGGAAAAAAAAACAATGATATAAAGGTGGAAAATATAGTATAGATTGACGTTATCGGATTAGAATTATTCAAGTTAGGAGCCATTTTCAGTTTGGGAACTCGCTCAACCCCGTATTCGAATTGATTTAGTTTGTCATCATCTGACAAGAAGATATTTTGTTTCTTGTTAAGGGTTTATTTCTAGTTTCCTTTCCGATTTTGGTTTTGGGAACTGCAAATAAGAAGTTTCTAACAGACTTAATTGAATATCAAAAGAATGAAAGTTGGAGTTCCGCTTAATCACTCTTGTCTTTCCTTACCTTTTCTAGTTTTGTATTACCTCTCCTTTTTTTTCTCTCTCTCTCTCTTTTTTGTTTTTTCCCAGCGTATTGTCTACATCAACATATTCTTTGCAATGTAATTGAAAACTCAGTTGTGCTTTATGGTCCAAGATGAATTTTTCATCTGAAAGTAATGTATATGATTGCATTTAAGTGTTATTGCTCATTTCCTGCAGAAGCAGAAGTTTGTGTTGATTACATTACAATGTTATCATTTAGAACTGACCATTGGATAACACTTACAACAATAGTAGAAGCATCTTTGGATAACCCCAGCTGCTGTTGTAGCGTAACTTTGCAAACAGTTTTTCCCTTCATGTCCTCTGCACAATAATTTTCTGTAAGAAATTTGTCATTTGAAGGATCCCAAGTGGAGCTGTCAAATCCACAAGGCGCAACAAGCAACTTGTCCCTGCAGCCAAATGTGGTGGGATGAAGAAAATACCAGAACCAATCAATTTGTTGCAGCCAAAATATCAGAAATCAATAGTGATAGCAAAAAGTTTCAGCTCTATCTCATTTTGCATGAAGAAGAATGGAAAAATGGCAAAAACAGGTATGTCACAAGATATTTGAAAGATAAAGTTCAGGAATGGCACACAATGTTACTCACTGGTGAATGGCTAAGGTAGATTCTAGCCCATGACTCAAACTGCGGATGATCCTGCTCTTTGAATGCATAGATGACACTATTACAACTTTATTCGAGTAAACTACACCACCCTGCAAGTGGGGAGAAAATAGTATCTTGAACCTATGACAGACAACCAAAATCAACTAAAGCTTCTAATGAATGAGGAATTTAACATAATAACACAATAGACACTGTGGTGATGTTTGGCAGATTTAAGAAAAAAAATCAGGAGTACCCAAAAAGAGAGAGAGAGAGAGAGAGAGAGAGGGAGGGAAATTATTCTTTTGTATTAAAATGGGTATTACTGATCTTATTAAAGTCCTGAAAATTGTGTAAAATCATAAACCAGTCAGTTCCAGTTTAATTTCAATTAGACTTGAAGTAGATCTAATGATTCTCGTCTCTATCCTAAGAGAGGCATCCCATTTCCACGTAACAAAAATTTGATGAAAAGAACAAAACTCTTTTCAAGGTTCAAAATACAAGGCCAAACTTGGGAAAACTCTTTTATTGTTCATCATTAGGTGACAAACTAGGGACAACTTCAATTTGTCACTATATAAAATTCAGTACTCAAGGTTAAGGGGCAAAAGTCATAACAGCAGAAAGTAGTCTTTTCCATCTCACATATTGTAAAGCCTTTGAACATAAAAATTCCTACGTTGCTATGCTACTTGATAACAATACTATAACCAGAATTGGGCTCTACTCTGTGTCTGTCAGTTAATGATCACATATGTTAATGCTGGCTTCTTCACTAAATCAACTAAAATTAATAAACAATATATTAGATGACCACTCCTTGATGAAAGAGCATCTAGTCCTCCAGGCAGTATAATTTAACATATGAATTCAGCAGGGGATATGTCATTTAGAAATACTTGAAATAAATCCTCTCCAGATGCATGGCCAGTTACAATTTTGGCTACAAAATCAGAACGTGCTAGGCTAAGTTTGTATTCAGGAATAAGAGACCACAGGAAGAGGAAAGTTCAATTAAGCAGACGTATTTACCTTCAAAATGTTGACTAGATGAGTTTTAGTGTTATCTTGCAAACGATCAGGACGATGAAGTCTAGCAGGATCAAGTCCGCAGAGTGCTAGCTTATCAGGATGCTCAAGACACTAAAACGTTTTGAGCATGTAGTATTGTGTCAATGTCGAGAGGATTTAGAGGACATAAATCCAGAAAGGTAAAAGTAAGGTAACCTACCAGTGAATTAAGGTTATGGCAGGATAACAAAATTCTAGTACCTTCAAGTCCCTACATATGTGAGCAAGAAAACATTTAGTAAAAGAGTGATTAGCTCCGTTTCAATTTATTTGCCTATAACAAAGATTTTCGAAAGGATTTTGCCTTCTCTAATCATGCATCTATGATATATGCCACCTAAAAGTTCCAAGCTGCACCTGTTTAACAAATATATCCCAGAAAAGTGGCCCAACAATAGCAGTCTCCCAGTTGTGTATGTGCAAAACATCAGGCTGCTTTCTGGATTTTACAATATAATCCAATGAAGCCCGAGAAAAATAGGTAAATCTGAAAGCATCAAAGACAAAACTCATCACGAAACAAATAGGAACTGCAGATGACAGCAAAAGTTAAGTCGACCAATAGCAAAAAAGGTAAAGAAATAACTTTACAAACCGCTCAAAGTCATCTGAGTAACCGTATACACTCTCGCGGTTGAAAAATGATGAGTAGTGCAAAGGCTGAATGAATGTGACTCCAATACCACTGACAACACTAGACAATGAGCATGAAAAGGTAAGAGTTGATTGTATGAGGCAAGAGTTGATTGTAATGGCATAAAGTAATGCATATTGAAAACTGCAGTTCTATATTCATTTTGCTTCACGCACCTCCCTCTCCGCAGAACAGAAAAGAAGGAAAAAATAAAAAAACTAAACTACCAATAACCAAAAGAAAATTTGACCGAGACCTAGAAACAAACATGAATTTGCAGTATAAAGAACCCAAACTCACCCAATCCAAATTTTGTTGGCATGTAATTGACCATTAAAATATGAATAACATTCCGCCTTGATTTCTCGCAGCCCTTGGACTCCATCCAGATTCATACAAGCATACCTAATTACCAGGTAGATTGCTTTAATTCAGAGAATAAGGAGCTTCAAGCTCATAGTCCAAATTATAAACAAAAAATAATGGTGCTTCAGACATAGGGTATACTCCATTTATTTTCTCCATTATGAATCAGCAGTTATAGTTTACACAGACCTCTTGTTATGATAAACAATCTCACAATTGCCTTTCTTGATAAATACAAATTATAATGCAAAATTATACTGACATCAAGAGAGAGATAATCAACTCATTTTACAAGTGATCTATGATAATTCTGCAATGCTAGTTCTGGCACATCCGCACATGCATTTGTCTATGGATGGTCTTTACGTATGTTAATACTCCTAACTGTAGGGAACAGTGACAAATTCAGCTAGAGTGCTTAACATCCCATGTCACCACAACATATTTACATGGAACCGTGGAAGCGCAGATGCTTCAATACTATCTTGAGTGTGGTCTCCTTATTCCAAGGTATACCAAGTTCCCACTGTTCCCAAGAACCTAAGGAAGGATGTTGGTTGTTAAACCAAGAAAGGAGATGCAGAGGAGGTTTCCTAGGACAGCATGGCGACACCAAAATTGCTAAAAGTACAGAGTTTTCCTCGAGTAACATTATCATTCAACGCTTTAATTTTTTTTTCTGACTAAATGAATGAAGAGGATTGTGTAGAAACTGAAAGCTTCTCTATTTTCATAATCAATGAGGAGATTCAAATAAAAATGCTTTGACATTGACATCCTATCAAATTCGTATGTAAATAAACAAGATAACAATAGATGTAGAAGTTGACAAAATTTTGCCTTAAGGTATATAAAAGAGTATAAAATATAACATTCATCTATTACTTTGGCAAAATGACCTCCACTAAGTGCCCCTTTCTCTGCAGCGCACCAGATAAGCCAGTTACATATGATGCCAATGATCCTATTGAGACCAATGGGTCCATTTCTGTGCAGATGTGGATACTGTGAAAGCCATTCCTGGATTGCAGAGATAAACAGCAAGGTTATTAGGATAGAAAAATTATTTAATGAAAGAGGTAGGAAAAGGAAAAAAATGAAACATTCACCAAGAGAAACAGAACAGAACTTTGCTAAGAGAACACAGAAAAGTTCCATTAAATGAAGTGTTATACAGGAAACACAATCTCAAGTATAATAGAGTTGTTGCAAGACTCCACAAACCATTCCTCCATACAACCCTCCTCAGCTACCCATCCTTTTCTTAGCTTGGGCAATGATCATATAAGCAGACTGCAAGTAGTTTTTCTTTTTAAAATTGTGTTAAGGTTGGAGGTTAGTTAGTATTTTAAATGTCTAATTCAGTTCGAATCCATTCACATTTTATGGGAGAAACTTTTATTAACTCAAACCCACCACGCATAGTTATTATGTCTAACCCTACTATCATGTATGTATCTCTGTTGTGTGTGTGTGTATGTATACATATGCCAGAACATGCATAGTTTTTCTTCTTTTAGCATTCTATATAGGAACATTTTCCTTGAGAGTTCAAAAGAAAAAGTCAATCGAAACTTCTACTTGAAAAATTTTACTTTTTGCTTCCACTGCCGAAGCGGCGAAGTTCCGCCAAAAGATCAGCATCCCCTTCTGGCAGAATGTCAGCAAAAAGATCAGCAACACTAACTTTGTAATCGAACACCAGCTTTCTCAAATTTGATGCCTCCCCAGAGCTAATCATGCCTGCGAGAACCATTGAGTCTATTCGAAGCAGCAGCTCCCAGAAAATTGATAAATTACCTGGTTTAGATAGAGAAACCATGTAACTGTGTTTTTCAAAGTGAAATCCTAATTATTATGAATAAAAGCTACTTTCTAAATAATAATATGTTTAGTAAACTCCAAAAAAGTTGACAGTGTGTATTTATTAGGAAATTCTCAACCTGAGAGAGCAAGCAGAAAAGACATTGTTACATCTTCAAGAATTCACATATAGTAGACACTCACAACACTTAACATGTTCTAAACCACACAAATAATTATACTCCTAGTTAAACTTGACGCAATATTTTCAAAGGAGAACCAGTCACTTTGCTTAGCTAGTAGTTTTAGTGTAGAAGTTATTCCAATATAAATAATCCTATTCACAGTAATACATCACACAAATGTTAAATTACAAGAAATGCGAAGCTGAAGATCAAGTAAAGAAAACAAGGATATACTGTTTAAAACCTCATTTAGTTCTTCAATAATAAAGATGCTTAGATTCAAGGGAGAGCCACCTTTCCCAATACCAGCCTGCTTTTCCACCTCTAGCTGCTCTATCTTCTCAAGCAACAACTGTTTTTCTCTGTTTGTTTTGTTCAGCTCCTCAACAGCATCGAGACGTTGCTTGTTCAAGTACAAAATATCTGAAAATAAAATCAGAAAGAGATAAAACGTAATGCAACAATCATATCACATAAAATTCACAGATTAGAAAGAGAAGAACAAACAAGCATAGTTAAATAAAGACTAACTCCGCTGAGCTTCTTTAAAGAGCCGCCAAATGTCATTATTTTTCATTTCCCGTTCAATACTTGAAGACCGAAACTCTTCCTATAAGCAAACAACAAAACTCTTAATAAAAGAGAAAATGAAGTATTGAATATACAAGACAAGCAAAAGCAACCTGTAGACACACACCTTAGACGTCCCAGTATCATCCTGAGCTCCTAACCTACAATGCATATTTTAAAAAATAAAAACAAAGAATTGTATCCAAAACTATAGCAACAAGAATTTGATTTAAAAAGGAAAAATAAGATCACTCACTCAATTTGTGAGGGAATTGTAGACAAGTCATTAACCTCCCCGTTGTTCCTGCCAATAATAAAACAATTTTATTAATTGAAATTATTAAACAGAAGTAGAACTGAGGTGCGGGATAAGTTTCATTACGTGGAGCAGCGAAGTGGAGCTCGAATGGGCTTACGATTTGTGGTGTTGAGCCGCTGAGAGAAATAAAGAGGTGAAGGCATCGCAGCGTTTATCAAAAAATTCATTGACATTGCCACGCCAACACTTCCAAATTCTAATTCCAATGAGAGTTCGATTGAGATGTACAAATCATTCACGCTCCTCTAAGTTAATGTCGCTCAACTCCAAGACAGTTGCGCACAACGGCCGAAGCACCTAACCAAAAAGCAAGCGCATGATATAAAGGGAAAACTAAATTAATTTTTTTAAAATAAATTGTATTGAGACATTCAATACCAGAATTTGAAAGCCCATTGGCACAGCCCATGCACTCAAGGCTTGAGTGTACTTGAGTGTATGGATGGAGGTGTCTCTTCATAAATTGGGCATGTGCTAAAATAAAAGTATAAAGATAGTCCCGATAAATCTATGATAATATATTAATATAATTCTGATTGTAATATTAGTGTATTAAAATTCATTATGTAAAATGTGAGTATACTTTGTAGTTTGTAACGTACATAATCTTCCAAAAGAAAAAAAAAATCTGCTTGTTTCATTCCGTTTCTAAATTTGGTAAATCAAAAGCCACAAACTTGGATCAAATATTGGATGTTACAACAAAACATTCAATTATTCTTTAGAAAGAAAAAAAAATGCAAATTATTCCATTTTATCGATATCCATTGATTTCAATAAAATACTTAGATCTATGATTGCTGTACATAGGAAAAGCTCTAAGGTAAGCTTAGAGGGACTATAATACGTAATTGGTTGTTTAAAAATCATTAAGGACCCATCAGGCGATCACATTTACCTAAGGTTAAAGTTGGGATATTTTCACCTCATTATTTTATAAATTCACTCAACTTTTATAAAATAATTACAATAAATTCACATTATTTTACAAAATTAAAATTAATAATTAAATTGAACAATTAATTAATTCAATCATTTTTATAGTACTTTTTTCCTTTCTAACTTAGGTATTTTAACAATCTTTGACCATTTAAATTGCTTTAAAATATTTGACTATTCTTTCTTTATAATATAAAATAACTAAATTGTCCCAAGAAACTTGTATTATCTATTAGTTAAGGCATTTAGTTTTAAGTTTTATAGTCTAATATGTTTTAAATAAAATTTAAACCACATGCGATGAATATATTTTGATAGTTAGTTGAATATTAATAATATATCATTAGAAAGCAATTAATAAATTTTGTATAGAAAATTATTGAAGTTCAAGGAAATTTGTGGGTATTTCAGTACTTTTACCTTACGAGTTACGAAGCTAAAATATCTATATTAAAAAATTTATGTTAAAGCAATCTTAGTAGTCAAATATAATAGAAAATAGTCACCAAAAAATATAAATGAAGATAGATTTAATTGATTTTTTCTCCAATTTTTTCCTTTATTTTAATTTTTCAAAAATAGTATGAACTTGCAATAATTTTATAAAAATTAGGTGGGTTAACAAAACTTATAGGGTGAAAATATCAACCCCTTTACCTAAACTCACATTTTTTGAAATAAAATAGAATTTTACAAAGAAATATTATTAGTCATCCATCTTGAATTTACCCCTGCTATAAAAAATACTATAAAAGTTTGAATTTATTCAATTTTTCATCCTAAATTTATAATTTGTATCAACCATTCATCAAAAAGACATAATTACTCGTAAAAAATAAAAATAAAAGTAAAGTAAACACAAATTATAGAAGTATTTATTTTGTAAAGATAATTTCATTTTTTTTTTGTGGACAATTGATACACATTGCAAACTTAAGGTGGAAGATTGAATAAATTTAAATTTTTTTAGTGCTTTTTATAACATGATAAGGTGGATAACTAATAATTTCTCTTTACTAATAGATTGTTTGATTATATAGTATGTTTGATTTTTTTTCCTTCTTTTTTTTTGTAGGTAATCATTTAGCTTCATGTAGTCAATGATCAATCTTTTTTTTCCTCAAACTTGCTTCGAATGCTTATTTACATAAAATGCTATGCTAGCCCAATAAGACTTGGATGACCTGATAAGCTTGAGGTCTAAAAGTGATTGGATCTCATATTTGCACAATTTCTCATCGTGAGGCATTCCTGAATAAGAGGTTGTCTGATGTGGCATGACTCATCATTTTTTGTATGGGAGAAAAGGATTGTTGTTCAACCCATGGGATCATGCATAGATGAGGTTTGTTGTTTATATGATTGACAAGAGTGTAGACACATCTTTTAAGAAGGAAGGTAAATGGGGCTATAAGGCTTAGAAAATCTATTCCCAGCAAAAGATCTTCCTAAATCAGTCATAAGCAAAGAAATTATATCTTTTACCAAAAGGTAAAACTTCAATCAACTTAGTGTACTTATGACTATAAAATTGATCTTCACTTGCTACTGCAAAAGTGATTTGTGTGGGAACATGATAATGTCGTGGTAGACACCTTCCATGGATAATTGAAGAAACCGCTCCAGTGTCAATGAGTGCAGTGAGAGCAATATTTTTATTGTCTGAAATTTGGAGGATGACTTTTACCTATGGTCTAAATACTGGCTCGGACTGCATGGTAAGATCAACATGCTGTTTTTTTAGAGATAGTGAACATTAGTTCGCCTTCTGAAGATTCTTCTGGATCATTTAATTCAATGGATATGTTGGACTCTTGTAATTGCAAGTAAATTGCCGGTAATGCATTTTTAGGTGCCGACGTTGTCATTTTTTTTTTTTAATGTGGAAACACTTTTAAACCGTGCGGTTAAAGAGTTAAAAACTAACTCTCTCAAACCCGATGATTTAAAAATATACTCACATTAAGAAAATAAAGACACCCACACTAGAGAATGACTATACATATATACAAGTTACTCAAAAAAATTGCGATTAAAAAACAACACATAACACATAACTAGTAATAATTAGTGACACTACAATTGATTTGAGAACAACACTCGACACATAACTACAAGTGGATACACTGTTTTTCATTGGCATTACTATATCTATTTGTTTTAACTACAAGTGGATACACTGTTTTTCATTGGCATTACTATATCTATTTGTTTCTCATTTCTACTATGCATACCACATCTCAAAATTTGAGTCTCAATATTATGTCATTCATTTATTTGATGATAAGTATAAAATTACTTAAAAGTATCCAATTAATGATTGGCATGTCAATTAAGATACAAATGTTAAAATCCTTATCATTATCTTAAGATTGAGATTGAAACATCAATAGTTTATTTCTTAAGTTTTGATTAAAAAAATATTTGATAAATATTTTGAAGTATGTTCGTATCACCATACATTTTAACGTTATCATTATACATTTATAATCTTATTATTTTATCAAAAGGCACAATTATACCTTTTTTTTTTCAAAAAAAAAAACACTTACCTCATAAATCATAAACCAAAAACATTACATCACCACAAGAAATGAAAATTTTGAAAAATATTATTATACCAAATTTAATATAATACGGACGAATTATAAAGTCCATTGAATTTACAATGAATCAATACCTTAACAATGAAATTTACCAAACACATATTTATAGATGAAGTTTACCAGATACATATATATATATATATATATGTTAAAATTACGTCATCCACAACAATTCCCAACTAAACCCTAGTGACTTCATATCAGTGTTAAGGATGGATTAAACAGTTGAACATCACAGCCCACTGTAAAACATGGATATCCCAATGCTCAATTAAAATTTAAAAGGCCCATGCTTCAAGCTCAAATTTGCGGAGATATCGAGGGGGTAAAATTAGAAAATCCTCACTGGAAACTTGGAAGTGGAAGTGAAATTGTAGAACAGATCAGCACTCCCCCTCCCGGGGCGAATGTAATTGAACAGGTGAGCATTTGGTCCAATATTATCCTCCTGAAGAAGCACCCAAATAAAAACCTGACTTCATATTTATTTATACCGAACAAATTACATCTAGAACTATGAATCTGATCCTACAATTTGGGTGGGGGGGAGGGTGGTGAATAAAGACTAAATGCCCCATAATTTAACTGCAGATGGCGCAAATTTGCGCCCAAACTACAACTAGATAAGGGACACTGAACCATAAGGGACTGGCTGCACGATTACAGACTGATGAGTGTATTTATAATCATCGCTGGCTCATTAGCTTACGCTTCTTTGCCAACTTCCTCATCCGTTCCTGCCGCTCCTCTTCCTCTATCAGACGTAGTTGCTCTTCATCCTCCTTCAGTGCAATTTTGGCACTGTATCACATCACAAATAATCAACATAAACATGAATTAACATAAATGATGAACACTAATCTCAAACATATAACTTCTGTTAATTCATACAAGTTAAATGAGAGAAAAGTTGATCTCTAAGTCATCTTTTTTTAGTTATATTTTTTAATGTTCCACAACTTCTTTTCATTTCATACTCTCCATGCTCTACTCTTGGCCCTGTTTTGCGGGAGACCATTAACTATCACTCTCTTTCTCTCTCCACAATATTTTCCTACTAACTAGGTACCATTATTATTAATTCGATAAACTGCCAAGACGAGTGGTCACAAAATGTTGTTAAGAAAAATAACATAGGAAAACTTAACACTAGAAACAAGTAAAAACGCCATAGCCCCCACAATTTAGCATATTGAAAAGAAAATTCCAAAGCAAGGGGAAAAAGAGGACGAGACAATTAATTAAACAGGACAACAGCTTTGTGGCAAACTAAATAAATTATACTAACCTTAATTTTTCCTCCTCCATGATATCGTCAAAGCCTGCCTCCATGTCACTATCATCATCATCATCATTTGCAAACTTTCGATGCCTGTATAAATAGATTATAAACTTCAGTTACAATCCAAATGTTGCATTAACACCAACTTAAGTTCTATTAACCATTGAGTTCAGGAGCCTAAATCAATTTTTTCATATCCAAGTTGTAGTCTTCCCAAAATAGTTATCCAAGAACACAAAATGATCACCAAAAAAAATGGAAAAAAAAAACAAAGAAACAAAGGAAGAGGAAGAAGAAGATAATCCACTCCTTTCGCAAGCTTAATCAGAAGCTACCAAAGACTCAAAATATCAAAAAATAAATGAATAATCTACCCTTGAATTATTGGAACATTTTAGGCATCAACAAATCTATAAATGAAAGCAACTACAACTTGAGCAAAAACATATTCAAAAGTAACCACTAGTTCCTTGACCAATACTACAAATAAATTAAAAGTATATTTGAATTAAAAAAAATGCTTTAAGAAGATACCCTAGCATGCTTCTAAGCATAGTGAAAGCCTTTGCATCATCATCTCCTTCTTCATCAGAGTAACGTGCTAATGGCTTCTTCTTGGGGCGGTGATCTTGAGTTGCAGCATGTGATGAAATTTGCTTAAGTGGCTTGTTTATCTGAGAAGCTCCAGAAGGGAGTAGAAACAAAGCAATCGTCAACAAAGTTATAGATGTCATTCAAAATAACCTACAAGTAGAACCGTAAATGATATGAATATTTGCAGATCGGCTATACCTGAGGTTTTGAAGATGCCACTGGCTGTTTTGAAATAGGCCTACTCCTATTGGGTTCCTGTATACCGTTTCTCTGTTCTAAGTGCTTCTTCTGAACAGATGGAAGAATCTTTGAAGAGGGTGGTATCTTTGCACTGGATTGATTCTTTGCAATGGGCAATTGATTCTTTGCAGTGGGCAGATGATTCTTTACACTGGCCGGATGATATTTTGCACCTGAGGCAGATGCCTTCCTCTCCAAAGAGGCCACAGGCATCTTCGAAGGAGGTGCTTTTTGTCCTGCAGGCCGGCCAGGACCAATGCCATTGTTGTTACTATGCTGCTTTCTAGACTCCACTGACATCGAATTAGATTTATTTCCATTAGCTGCCTTGTAGAGCCCTGCTTTAGAATGCATTTGAACATTTGAAGAAACTGGTTTCCTCTCTTCACGAACAGCATGAACATTTCTGCCACTATTACCCAACGGTTGTTTGCTCTTTGTCGGCACTTGAGCTTGTCGTGCCTCTTCAACATCAGTAAGAAACCTGTATAAGTTTTCTCAATGAAAATAGTATGTTTTCAATTCCATTAACCAATCCAAAATTTATGCAACAACACACCAGAATTCGGAACAGAGACATTTCGAGCTGGAGGTTCTTTTTTAGAAGCTGGAAGCTCCGCATCATCAGATAAAAAGGAGTAATCTCTTGAAACCTTAAGTTTTTGAACTTTCCTTTGCACCTGCATTTCAGTAAATCCGTGACATTCTTTATAAGATCAAAGGTCCATCTAAAGAAACAACAAAACCAAAACAAGTGTCCCAATACCTCATTAACTTTGGGTGGCGGACGTTGCCCTCCAACCTTTGGTGCGGAGGAAGCAGAGGTCTTTTCATTCTGCAAAAGGCATAGAGCAACATCTCAATTTGGCAAACTCTGTACACAACAACTGGATTGTGAACCCACAATCCAAATTCACAACATAACAAATAGACCAGTCATGAGAGTGAACCACAGACCCATAAAAATAAATAGTGTGGGAGTTAAAACATATTGTAAATATGATAATTTGCAATTTTGCATTGCACAAAAGATATTACATTGTAATTCTTTTTCTTTTCAGTTCAGGACTACCAGGCTAATTTAATCTTTGTAGCATGAAAGGCATCTAACTAAAAACATCAAAATCATGCAATCTTAGATAAGAATATTAAAATCAAACAGAAGGGTAGCTATATTCTCCAATTCTTAAGTAAATGACAATAAATAAGTAGAAACTATGAAGTAGAATTGCCTGGGACAGGTTACTACCCATGGTGTTCATATATTGTTAAGCAACAAGCCTCCATAACTCCATTATTAATTAAAGACAAAGGTTCAGATTTGCAGTAACCAGTCTATGCAATATCCAGAATCAAAGGCTTATGATACATACATTACGATGAGAGTTTTGAACCCTACATGCCAAATGTTGGGTCTCTAACAGTGACTTGCTTTCTTGGATAACTCTGTGAGAAATTACAGGCTGAGAAGGGCCAAAGAAGGATCCATAACTGCAGAAGTATTACAATAAGAATTAGAATGAATTTAAACAAAAAACTTCATACGATACTCTGAAATTCTTTAAAAACAATGAAACAGAGGCCGTGTAACAAAAGAATGGAAGCGAAGTCAACAATCATAAAGCTGAGGGTATAAACAGGCAAAACAATAATCTTTAAAATAGCTTCAGATTAGCAGTGCAGCATGCAGTGGAGCAATGAATAAAACAATCAACTGATGTTCACTCAACTCAGCTTAATGCCAATTATGTAACAGCCAAAAAAGATTCCAAGTTTATCATAAAACTTCCGAAGATGGCCAACATTTTTATCACCATCTTTAGATAAAAAATGATATAGTCTAGAGTCATGTCCACTTTCCAAACTTTTGTGTATTCTAATTGGTAAGGTAACAAATTTAAGATTAAGAGGGAAGGAAAAAATTCATGGCAAGCAATGAACACATAATTGCAAATAAATTCCATAAAAAATTGTACAAGTGAGAAAAGAATATTCTGAAAGACTGAAACAGCTCCAGAAACTAATTCCAAGAGAAAGTCAAACACAAACCAGGCAACAATACCCATTAGAGGGAAAAAAATAATTACTTGTCATATGGAAGCCTATTTGTTTTCTCTTTGGAACTGGCCGAGCCATTTTCTTTCTTTATATTCTTCCTGTAACGCTCTTTCAGCCGCTGCCTTAGTTCAAGATATTCCAATTCTTCTTCTGTAGGTTTCCGTTCTTCTTCTCGATCTTCCTCCTCCCCTTCATCTTCTTCATATTGGTCTTCTCCTTCATCCTCGTACTCATCATATTCTTCAATGTCCTACAAAAAAATCACGAATACATTAAACACTTGACAACCTCTTCTGATACATAATTATGAGATCTCAAAATTCACTGACATCTCTAGCATATCCCCGCATTGCTGCTAAAATACACCGTTAAGCTTATTGTTCACACCCTAGATACAGATAATCAATGCCTGCAGAGTCCAAAACACAAAAAAATTCCATTAATTAATTAATTTCGGCTAAAAAGAAAAACAATAATCATATTTATAGTCAGTACAACATCAGAATGAAGTTGCAAAAAACCAGGGAAGCAAGCATTGAAGTTTCTAAGTATCTGGTACCAGATAAATAGAATTTTGGTCTGAATTTAGATTAATAATCAAAATTCAAATGAATTCTCATCGACTTAAGCTTAATTTTCGGATATCTGGTTACTAAAGCAGTCAAACAGAACAAATCTCCTTCATTTTTTTAACAAAAATTCCGCATAAAACTAAAAATTTATCCAAAAAAAAAAACCAAACCCTAAATCCGACAAAAATCCAAAAAAAATTATTACTAAACCGATGAGATATTTATGAAACACAAACTATAATATTTAGATTTTCACAGAGCACACATCGATACAATCACAAAAACAAAAACGTTCCATGTTGAGGCAAAAACCGAAGAATTAACGACAAAAATACGAAAACTAACAAAAATTTCCAAAAAAATTGATAGAAGATGATGAAAATTACCTCAAATAGCACGAAAAAATATATGAAATTAAACCAAATCGCGCAATTCTGAAAAGAAAAAAAAAACGCAAGATCGGGATTGAGACTTCCACGAAACGGAATGCGACGAGGGAATGATAGGATCTCTATCTCTCGGATCTGTCCGCGGGCTTATTGCGCGTGACCACGAGAAGAGAAGATTAAAGCTTAAAGAGAATGCAAACGGAAGGACCCAGACGAATGGGGATTTTTGCTACAATGCACTCTGAGGCGTAGTGCGCACCCATCTCTTTTTACTTCAGTTGTATGAGTTCGAGGCCGAGTTTTGGATTGGACACGTGTGAAGTACGCACGTGTGTAATTCTGTGACACGTTAAAATTTGTACTTTGCAAATCCTAAAGTCGCAATAGAGCACAACTCAATTCACAATGCAGCGGGCGGAAGCCTCTAACCGAAGTTAGAGCAAACGATATCGTTTTGCAAGTGTTAACAAATCTACGCGGGCTACTGTGAGTTTTATAGCATCTTCTTTCTAAATTCTAATAGCCTGCAGTCCAGGTGTTTGATAAAACGCGTGAAAGGATCTACTGAGTTAGCTTTCTTATCAATTGCGCCGTTTTCAACGTAAATGCTTTAGCAGAATGGGAAGTGACGTAGGAAAATTGAAATCTGAATTGAAGGAGAAGGTTTTAAAGTTATTTAAAGATTTTATGACAAGGTAACTTAACTCTTGAACCAATGGAAATACTAATAAGGTTTTATTTTTATTGGATTAATATTTAGATTATAACGACCCATTTTATAGGCTCGCAAAGCTTGAGGAATTGGGAACTTCAGGAAGCAAGTTACTTACTGGCTTTAAGCAGGGACTTGGTGGGTGCCTAGCAATTATGTTTTGACTATTGTGTTAATTGTTGGAATTGACACTATTTCTATTAACCACCTTGTAGAGTTTCTTCGACGGCCTCCGATAGACAGGACATCTGAGTTGATTGAGAACGTTGTTAAATCTAATGAAACCAAAAGGGTGAAGTCATATTTTGAATCTGGCTGCCTCAATGTTCATGATAGTGTACAAAATATGAGCAAGTGTAAGTACACCTCTGCTTTAAATAAACATTTTGATTTTTTTTTTTTGGTTCAGGTATTTAGAAAGAGTGCAAAACTAAATGACTGTGTTCCATGCCGGTTTGCAAAATTGTTATGAGGAGAATGAATTGGGAAATTGAATTTTCAAATATGAGTGAGTTAAGGTAGGATTATTATCCCAAAAAATATTCAAGAAAAAAAAAATGAAATTGTGTTTGCTAATGGTATTTTGGAACTGTGGAAGAAAAACCATTTTTATGTTGTCTTCACATCTCGTTCTGTTGGAATCATCGCCTTAAAAAAGGTACCCAATGACACCTGACTTTTCCAATAACTCTGCTATATGTTGGAAGTTTCTCAGGAGAAATCTTCTGTAAAGTAATACCACATTCACCAGCATGTGGTCTTAAATGTTTTATTGTCCCATGCTTGCTGTATTTTTATACCATTAGATGCCAGCTCTTTCTCTCTTGGATGAACTTTCTTTTTTCAGAGTTTTACTTTTTAATTTATTTTAAACCTTTTACTTTAAAATGTACATACAGAAGTGCGTACGAGCCTACTCGGACTTACTGACCATTTAAGTAAAGGTAACGAACTTCCATTCTTCAAATACTCCCTCCCCAAATCCCCCATAATATCATCTTATTTACTTTGAACAGGGTCAAGAGGTTGTTTGAACCTGTATTGCATATAGAAGGTTATCTGATTTTTCAATTTTCTGAAGTTATGTCTTTTGATTGTCATACATTGTATCTTTATATGCCTTTCAAGTGTATACTGGCTCATCCATCACCTTATAATTCCCCCCTTAAAGCTTAAGGATGACTGTTAATGGTCTGAGGCAACTGATTTTACCAATTAGTGGCTGTTATATAACATACTGTTAATGGTAAGCAATAATAGTCCATGAAACTTGACTGTCTAGTCCCTCTTGTCACATGTTAACTTAGGTGTGAATTCATGGTTCGTTCATCTAACGTTATTGTCAATTGCATTTTTTTACAGCTAAAGCTTGAAATTAGCAGTTCATTAGGTTGATAATTAATGGTTTTGCAGCCAAAAGCATACTGAAAGAACTTGAATGTCTCCTGGAGGATGTTTCCAGCGCAATTCAAACTGCAACTGAATGTTTACCACCTGCATGGGATAACGATTTCAGCAATGGTTTGGATCTACAAGCCACGAATGATGAGGTTGGGTTTAATGTTAATGGAATGTAGACTTTTCCCATTGTCTATTTTATCAATAAGAATGTGCTATGAATTCAATTGAATTGGAAAAATTATGAGTGTTTCTTTGGTGCTCATTTGCAAAAATATTTATAGTATGGCCTACTCAGTTCCTTTCCCCATCAGAGACATAGTTATAGTTTAGCTGGATTTTCGCTGACCATTATAAAGCTACTTTCAATGATCTCCAACTATTTCTACGCTGGAGATTTTGTAACTATTATGGACTAAATGCTTAAATGGTATGTAAATAGATTAAAAGCTACTTTAAATGACTGATGCAATATGTCATCAATATTCTCTCATTTCATTTCTTCTCAAACCTCTTTCGACTTAGGAGGACATTAAGTCATCCGATCTTCAAGAACCTGAAATGACAGAGATTGCTGCCATGATGGGGATCATTTACAGTATGTTGAAGAAAGACTATGCAATGCAGGTAATGAGCTTCTGCATTCTGACTATCCTTTTCATTTCTCATTTAGGCAAATACATCTCTGAGACTAGCCTTAGGCTGTCAAATCTTTTTTTATTAATCTGTTTTTCCCGTAATGATTGAACAGCTGAGGATTATCATCACTCTCTTGCAGGAAAAGATTGTTATTTCTCTAAATCTCAAATCATTATCAGTGGAGTTAGAGAGCTACTGCCTCATGTGGTCTTTGCACCCATTTATAAATGATGAAATAATGCATCGAGCTTGGAGACTTATTCCTTAAAAATTAGATCTGGGTTTATCGAGTGTAACAAAATCACATATGGTTTTTTTTTTTATATAGCAGATTTTTGTTTTGGAAAGAAGAATGATTGCGAAGTGATGGCATCTTTCAGCAGACATAAGTGTAGTTTTTATTCCCTTTTTCTCCCCGTTTTTCAAGTATTGTATGGGTTTGCATTTGTTAAAAGGCCTTGTTTTGTTTGACAATGAAACTATTGTCTCGAATTTGTTGCCACTGCTAGATAAATCAAGGCTGTAAGCTTCATTTGAAACAATGCGAATTGTTTCATTAGGGGCAGCATATTATCTTAACGCAGACGACCACATTTAGAAAAAAGTTTTTTAGCATATGCCTTACTGGAATTGATGCTGGTTGTCCCAGCAAGCAATTCTTAGCGTTTCTTTTGCAACTTGTTTCTCAAACAATGCGCCGTTGTAGTAGATCTTTGGATTCTCTTAACTGTAAAGATGTGGGATATTTTTTTCCTTCAGACATGTTGAAAAAAAAGCACGCTCTGATCATGCTCGCTTTCTCGTTTTGCATGCATGCAACCTTACTGGAATTGATGCTGGTTGTCCCAGCAAGCAATTCTTAGCGTTTCTTTTGCAACTTGTTTCTCAAACAATGCGCCATTGTAGTAGATCTTTGGATTCTCTTAACTGTAAAGATGTGGGATATTTTTTTTCCTTCAGACATGTTGAAAAAAAAAGCACGCTCTGATCATGCTCGCTTTCTCGTTTTGCATGCATGCTCATATGTCACGACTCCTGTACACAGCGCAAAAATCTCTTTGCTAAAGCAAGCAAAATTTGTGTCTTTCCTGAATGTAGCCAAACCATTAACCATCAGCGTGTTAGATTGGTAGTAGTAATAAGTGGATACAGAAAGTTGAATTTCTTATCTGCACTTCCGAAACTTCCGAATATTGTATTGTGTGGTATATGAATGATCATCATCTTGTTATGAAGAAAACATTCCTGTGCTTAGGAGTGCTAAAAATTTCTCAAGGCAAGCACCCAAAACAGCTTTCAACTTGATACATATACTTTCAAGTTGAACAAACCCTCCAACAGTTTTGCACAGGACTTTGACGTCCGGTAAATTCATTTGACGGTGTGGAAATGGTTCACAAGTTTTCGTCAGTTGCAAACTTGACTTAAGTTGCAAACTTGTCTTAAGTTGCACTAAAGCTTATCATAGCGATTGCATTTTTTATAGGACCAGTATTCCGAAGAAATTAAGCTTCTAATTAAAATCGTTGACTCAAATATCGGATTACTTAATTAATTCAGAGAACAATTTTACATATGATTCGAACCACACATGTCGAATATGACTATATTACGCTTTATTTCCATCATATTTCCCAAACCACACTCACGTTCTTTGCTTGTTCTTCTCTCGGTCTAAATTAGAAATTTGGACCAGCTGCAAGGATCTCTTCAGTGAGCTTGTTGTCCTTGCCAATCTTGTAGTTTGTGAATATTTCAAAGTTCCTCTTGAAAAGACCAGCCAGCTTCAGCAGTGTCTCCTTGTAAGCCTGCTTGTCTGCCCACTGTTGACACAAATAACAATTACATCATAAAATTGAAATAAAAGATGCATTAGTTTAAAAAGATGAGAATTTGTTAGAGAAGGAAAACTAACAGTGTTCTCTGGATCCAGGATTTCTGAAGGCACTCCCTCGACTTCAGTGGGGATTTCCACCCCAAATACATCAGTTTTCTTGTAATTTGCATTCAACAGGCTGCCAGAGTGTATTGCATCGATGATTTTTCGAGTGTACGGTAACTTGATGCGGCTGCCACAACCATAGCTGCAACAAATTCAAAGAACATTTCATTCCAATTTTTCTATGTAATCTGATTGCTGGTATAATGTATACCTAGTATATCAGCATAAAGGTTAACCATCTTCAATACACACCTTCCACCTGACCATCCAGTGTTGACGAGCCATCCTGTAGCACCATGCTTCTGCATCTTCTCAGCCAGCATTGCTGCATACTTGGTAGGATGCAGCATGATAAATGCTGCACCAAAGCAAGCTGAAAATGTTGCCGTTGGCTCCTTAATACCATCCTCTGTTCCAGCTACCTAAAATCAAGAACAAATTCAAATTCTATCACCAAAATGTAAAAGTAATTATTAGCAACTACATCTACATGTGCATTTTCTTCTGTTCTCCAGACTCAACATAAAATGATGCATAATATTCAAGTAATTACCAAATAACCTCATATTTGAATCAAAATAATGACATGGCACATACCAAAGCAGTGTAGCCACTGATGAAATGGTACATTGTTTGTGCCAGGTTCAGCTTGCTCACTGGTGGGAGTACACCAAAAGCATCACATGCCAAAAGGATGACATTCTTGGGATGAGGACCAACGCATGGTATCTTTGCATTGGGGATATACTCAATGGGGTAGGCAGCACGAGTGTTCTCTGCAATCCCATGAAAAACAGCGACAAGATAAATAAATTTTCTTCATGATCATAGAGCATATGTATGTATAGCTTATCTGTAGATTAAATAAATTCTCCTGGATCTTTAGATCACAATCAAAAGACTTTTCGGTGTCACTTAAGTATTTAAGTTTTTCACTTAGTCTTATATATTTGGAGACCCCTTTTTGTTCAAGTCCTTATAACATGGCATAGAAAAAGTCAAAATAGCTAAGCTATTGACTTAAATCACCCAATTGGAAAAGCAAATTAGTTGACTTCACATTATCTAATCGCAAAACAATCTATTAGATGATGTAAGAGTTATAAAATTACAGAATATAAAATTACAGAACATAAATGAAATGAGGTGTAACTTAGCATGATCTCACTATATTTTTATTAGATTAATAATGATTTAATAATTTTGATGATGTGGGTGTAAATTAAACTAAACTGTACGGATAAGATCAACCGTACTATGAGTCATAAACTGATTCCATTTATTTTGTACTTAATACAATCAAAGATTATTAAGATATGGAATAAGTCTGCACAAAATATTATTTTACCTGTGACAGATTTGTCAGAATAATCCACCTCTCTGGTATGCTCATCAAACACGACATTTTCCAACACTGCCAATCACAATCAATTGCATTATTTCCTATGATCTGTAAATAATTTCCCTCATATTACAAATATCAGCTAAGCATCAATAGAATTTTAGAAAATTACCAGCGCCAAACTTGATGGCATTCCAGATATCAGGCTCCTTCTCCCTTGAGAGATCAATGCACTTGGCATAGCAACCACCCTCGATGTTTGACACACCATTGTCACCCCAACAGTGTTCATCGTCTCCAATCAGATATCGATTGTGATCAGTGGACAGTGTTGTCTTTCCAGTACCTAACATTATAATTATTGAAACATTCTCATCAATAACAATGCAAATACCAAACAGTAAAGGGCATTATAGCCAAATATACATCAAAACACATAGAACAATGTTTCAAGGACTAAAGTTAGAAGGCACGTATCATTTTGGCACAGTTTGGCACCAGATCACGACCTTGATCCGATGATACTATACCTGACAATCCAAAGAAGAGGGCAACATCTCCATCTTTTCCCATATTGCAGCCAGAATGAAGGGAGAGGATTTGACGTTTAGGCATGAGATAATGCATAACACCGAAAAGACCCTTCTTCATTTCCCCGGCGTACTGTGTGCCGAGGATGACCATTTCCCTCCTAGCAAGATTAAGGTCTATGCTAGTGGAGGATGTCATGTAGTGAGTATAACGATTACACGGGAACTGTCCAGCATTGTATATAGTGAAGTCCGGAGTACCAAAATTCTCCAGCTCTTCAGGAGTGGGTCGGATACACCTGCCACCCACCCAGTTATCCAATTTTCCACTAAGCTAATTTACCATTGCACATTGTTTAACCATTTTCCTCCAGCTATGTATGTATTAGGGATGATAAACCTCAATTCAGGATTACATATTATTCACATTGTGACAATGATAAGGAAACTTATCTGGCAGGGCCAAGACCTTTGAGAAGGAAATAATTGTTAGTAAAAATAATCAGTTTGTTTCACTTACATGTTGTGCATGAACAAAGAATGGTAAGCCCTTGCAGAAACAATTCTGACTTTGACTCGGTTCTGTGGATCCCAGTTCAAGAATTGATCATTCACAAAAACCTGCACATCATGATGTTTCATTCTATTATTAATTGAGTTATTGATAATATCAGAGAAGTTCTTATATTATCGGGCTTACTAGCTGCTTTCGCTAAATAATAAGTGTGGCAGGATAAGACACAGACCTCTCAGGTTAGTTCCATAAAGTCCATAAGGTGAAGGAAAATAAATTAATAAACCAGGAGAAAATTGCTCTATCCAATAGATCAAGGGGACAATAGGCCGGCTTGGGGAAGGAGACGAGATGGGTTCCCGTTGCTCACATTTCACCATCATCCAAAGACTAGGGAAAACATCTAAAATTCTTAACAACAAGCTAGCTACATTTTATCTCTTCATGTATGGGTGTGTGTACCTATATATAAATATTTTGTAACCCAATTTTGAGAGTTACGAATTCCATACAACACACTCGCGCGCGCGCGCGCATGCACACACAAAGTACTAAAGACTTTCGCAATGTTGTGAAAGCGTTTAAAACATTGTAAAAGCGTTTTGCAATGTTGTGCATATAAAAGTCCATGCCCTTTAAAAAAATGCATATATATTAATATTTTGTAACCCAATTTTGAGAGTTGCGAATTCAATGCAAGGTGCGCGCGCACATGCACACACAAAGTACTAAAGACTTTCGCAATGTTGTGAAAGCTTTTAAAACATGGTAAAAGCGTTTTGCAATGTTGTGCATATAAAAGTACATGCCCTTTAAAAAAATGCAAGAACCCTCATTGAAAATTTTCTATATATGTATGGTTGTGTAGAGTAATTTTCTATATATGTATGGTTGTGTAGAGTCTTTCTCTAGCGTGGGCGCGGGAGCCCGTATTTTTTAAAACATAGATTTAAAATTTTACAACAGCGTCAAATGCTTTTATACCATTGTAAAATGATATTCTACACTGTTGTGAAACACATTTTTCATTCTATTACTAATATTATCAGGCTTACTAGCTGCTTTCGCTAAATAATAAGTGTGGCAGGATAAGACACAGATCTCTCAGGTTAGTTCCATAAATTCCATAAGGTGAAGGAAAATAAATTAATAAACCAGGAGAAAACTGCTCTATCCAATAGATCAAGGGGACAATAGGCCGGCTTGGGGAAGGAGACGAGATGGATTCCTGTTGCTCACATTTCACCATCATCCAAAGACTAGGGAAAACATCTAAAATTCTTAACAACAAGCTAGCTACATTTTATCTCTTCATGTATGATTGTGTGTACCTAT
Organism: Citrus medica; assembly: GCA_002013955.2. Taxonomy (NCBI): domain Eukaryota; kingdom Viridiplantae; phylum Streptophyta; class Magnoliopsida; order Sapindales; family Rutaceae; genus Citrus; species Citrus medica. Next base: position 418,894 of record MKYO02016789.1, read on the forward strand.
ATATAAATATTTTGTAACCCAATTTTGAGAGTTGTGAATTCCATGCAACACACTCATGCGCACACGCACAGCACACGCACACACAAAGTACTAAAGACTTTCGCAATGTTGTGAAAGCGTTTAAAACATTGTAAAAGCGTTTTGCAATGTTGTGCGTATAAAAGTACACGCCCTTTAAAAAAATGCAAGAACCCTCATTGAAAATTTTCTATATATGTATGGTTGTGCTGAGTCCTTCTCTAGAGTGGGCGCCCGTATTTTTTAAAATGTAGATTTAAAATTTTACAACAGTATCAAATGCTTTTATACCATTGTAAAATGATATTCTACACTGTTGTGAAACCTTAAATCTATATTTTAGGAGCCCAATATCTTATTCCTTTTGAAATAGGGGAAAAAAGAATAAGTTGACCTTGTGATAAATAATATAGTAAATGAGAAAAAAAAATTAGAAGAATTACTTTGTCCAAAGAATTCAAGTAATCAACAGCCCTTTCTCTGTTCACCAAAAATGTGTGCTCGTCCATTTCAATGTTAGGTGAACCCCTGAATCATCAAAAAGCAAGAGAATTAATCCCAAATTTAATGAATATGAAAGGGAAAAGGAAGGCAATAATAATAAGTGTAAGAGACACTCACTTTCCCCACCAAAGCTCATGCTCAGTGGTCTCATCCTTGACCACACGCTTATCTCTGGGAGAGCGGCCAGTCTTGGCGCCAGACAGAGTTGCCAATGCACCACTTGACGCGATAAACGACCCTTGCTCATACTTGATGGCCTGCTCGTACAATTCTGCAAAACAAAAACAATTAACCACCGTTCCCTATTAATTAATTATCTTACTATTCTCGATTTAAAATATATAATATTGTGACCAATAATAATAATAATAATAATAATAATAATAATAATGAGAATTTTGTTTTACCAGCAGGAGAGAGATTGTAGAGAACGTGGGTGAACTTCAAGGAACTGTCACTGACGCTGATTGTTGGCGTGAAAGAGAAATGGTCACTGGGATCTGCCGCAAACTTTGGTGTCTCTGCCTTTCTCGCCGGATCTCCTCTCACCACCTTTGGCCCAGTTTCTCTTGTCAGTGACGCCAACGATGCACTGTTTCACCCGCAAATCATTAAATTGAGATATTCAAAACAAAAGCTAGGAAATTCTTGTTAATTAATATTTTTGGGAAAGTTTTTTTTTTGTTTTTAATTTGTTAAAAAAAACCTTCCTATCATAAAATATAATTTGCTAAAAGTATTATTACTTATTAGCACGTCCACCGCTCCTTTCTGTGGAAACTTACAAGGAAATTACGTTGTTAGTCAAAAGTTGTGAACACGATTACATACATGGCATAACGTGAGAAACACACCACCTCAAAGTTCTACACATTAACGAGATTGCCCTCGCCGGCGTCACCGGGTAAGGCCCACTTACACGTATTTTAAATTAAAGCAATCGTATGAATTTATACGTGAAAAAAATATTATTTACCCTAAAAAATACACATAAAAAAATTATAACAAATTAAATAAAATCATTTATATAAAAAGATAAAATTAATTATCTTTTCAATATAAAATACATTTCTTATCTTGTGTAGTGTGTACAATTTAATGTGCCAATAACATTACTCTTTATATATTTCAATCGGACTTTTGGGACAAAGCAAAGGCTAAAACGACTTTACCACGTACACCCGCATCTTATATGAATTACTTCAAAACAAACGCTTCAGCATTGAAGTTAATATTGATATGTGTTTCAACTTGTCCGTTGTTAATCACCACCGTGATATTACTGGAAACAGAAACTGGGGTCCCATTTCTTGAATTAATAATTAGTCTTTTTTTTGGTTGGTGGGTGGGGGGG
>MKYO02016789.1:420822-431017 GCA_002013955.2 Citrus medica
ATTATTGATTCAAGTCTCAAATGTCTAAAAAGTTTTTCATATCATTATAGGGTGTATTGCGTGTGTAAATTAAACCTGATGGACTGGAGCTGCTGTTTCTGTCGTGCTTCTTCAGAAACAGGCGAAAAAGAGCCCGGCGTCCCTTTAATAGGGGTAGTTGGTGCAGATCTTTTCTTTTGGAGCGAGTGAAGCTCGTCAATCGTCTGAGCCTTAACAGGCGGCGTGCTGTCGTCGTGGCATATCGCGCTCTGCTTCTTCTGCGAAGCCGCCGTTTGAATCTTCGCTAGCCCCTTCCTCGCCGTTCCTTTTCCGAAGCTAAACTCTCCGTTACCGTTCGCTGCCATTTCTCACGACTCTTCCCTGCAAATACGAAACGGATTATCGGAATATGTATACAATATGCGTTCATAAATAAACCAGGCCAAATTTCAAAAGAAACAAATCACGGTTATCATATTGGATAAGCGTGATTTGTTTTAAAATTTGTTTTGCTATTTTTAAGAGATCCTGTTGCATGATTTCGGATCAAATGAACGATGTGGTATTAACATTCGTTTTGCTATTTTTATGAGACCCTGTTGCACGATTTCAGACCAAATGAACGCTCTCTCTAGGCCATTATCAAGATTAGCATGCGACGTGCAACATAGACAATAAAAGATTAAGGAGGGAAAGAGAATGACCCCGAGATTGCGAGCTTGAAACGAAAGTGAACAAAAAGAAAAATGAAGACTAATGGGAGATGAAATATAAAAGCTGAGGCAGCCCGATCATTCAAAGTGTAGTTTGTAGTACGCAGATTGAATAAGCTAAGAAGTTGATGCAAAATGGGAGCACCCGATGCGTGGTATTTATAGGGCAAATTGGGCAGGGTCCTCAAAACGGTCTAATCCGAATGAGTGCTAACCACGGTTAAATTTTATCCATCATATGAGTTAAGAGAGCAAAATTCCAAACTCATTTAAACAGAGAAACGGACTGAACGGTAGTCAGATAAATCCTAGATATTGCGCTGGGCCCCACGTGCATCAGTGTCGTCTTTCCCTTTTTTTGCCCTTTTCTTTTGTAGTGTATGTAGAAGTTCTTGTTTGCTTCTTCAGTTGTGTTAGGACTCGGTTGCATGGTTTTTGTTAACAATGGAATTTAATATCAAATCAATTAATTATGAACCAAATTTAGTGAACTTTAAATCATTCTGATATTTGAATTCAATATACAATATGTTTTTGTGGGTTTTCCTAATACTGATTTAAAAATAAGTCTTCCTACTATTTGTAAGTTTACCGTCAAATTGTTAAATAATTTATAAAAATTATCTTTACACTATTTTTATTTTGTTATATATATATTTATTTATTAAAAAAATTTATATATTTTTTATATCACCTATATTTTTAGATTAATTGCTTTGCCCTTAAATATATTAAAATATTATTTTATCTTTTGAAACTTTGAAAAATAACTAAATTTGTAATTACATAAAAAGATAGGAAAGTCGGTGGAATGATCTTTTAATTAAATTTATAAATTTTATAATTATTCAAAGTTTCAAAAAATAAAATAGTCATTTAATACAATTAAGGATTAAATTAGTCATTTAATTTAATTTTTTTTAATATTTTTTAATGATTTTAAGGATAAAGTAATTAATTAGTACAAATTTAAAATTATAAATGGTGTACACAACGTATCAAAAAAAATTTATAGCTAGATGCAGTACGACAAAATAATTATAGTACAGTGATAATATTCTAAGAATGTGTTGGGCTTCTGAAATTCGTAAAGCGGGTATATTTTATTTATTTTTGTTTTTAGGAAATTGAAAAATGATTTTTGAAAATACAGAACTACATTGGTCATTTCTGTAGTAAGGTGTTTACCAAATTCTGGGTTTTTGAGTCACAACCCAAACAACGCCTTTCCGTGAACAATTTGATTGGACGAGACCACCTACACAGTCTAGTCACGTAATCAGCTTAACAGCTCATACTTGTGCGAATATGAAGACGCGAAAACCGCAGAACGAGGTAGCCCCCACGCGCATACAAAGAAGTCTGTTTAAAACATCATCACAAAACCGGACCATTAGATGCTGGAAAAATCAATCAAATTTAAATTCATGCTTCAGTTCCGATACTACCGTAAAACGAAAGCGAGCCCGGTATTTAATATAGTGAGACGAGGCGTACAAAACTTAACTTGTATTTTATAATTTAATTTAAGGGTTAATTCCGCTCTGCCCCCAAATGTTTCAACATATTCCACCGTACATCTAAATATTTCAATAATGTTCAATCCACACCTAAATTCGTTAATTTGACCGTTTATCTAACGGTCAAAGGGTAAATTTGAAAGTTCATATCTTAAATATTATTTGATGATAATAAATTAAATTTATTTGATAAGTTAATTGATAGAATTATTATTAATTACCTTTAATTAAGGATTTTTAATGTAAATATTAATTACTGAATTAATATTTTATCTTATTTAATTCTTTTCTAAATCAAGATAAGGGGTATTTCAGATATTTTATTAACTTTCAAATAACTCTGTTAAAAATAACGGTTAAATTAACGGAATTAAGTGTGCGGTGAAAAATGTCAAAAAGTGTGGGTGCACGGTGAAAAATATCGAAAGCTTTGGGGGTTGGGTGGAAATAACCCTTTAATTTACAAGGAAAGTTGGGTAAGTTACTCGGCGTCCGGTCGCCACAAGCAGAACTGTTGGGACTGACAAGGGCGCACTCCTTTGCTCTTTGTTTAATGGTTCTGATTAATCATATCTTTCCATCGTTATTGAGCAGCGTGCCTATGTGTCCTAGATGTGGCAGATAATGAATAAATGATTTTTCTGGAAATATTAATAATAATAATAATAATAACAACAACAATGAATATTAAAAATTCATGTGATTTGACAGTGATTATGGTAGAATCGCTCGCCGTATAGCTCTAATAATGATTATCAAATTGTATTATTAAGTACAAATTTAATTTTTACCTCTATAATCATATGGTTTTTATTAGTATTTTATCGTGAAGTAGTTCTAATATAACTAAATTTATATGATTTTTATATATTAAATCAACAATATAGTGTTCTACAGTGTTGCAAATCACAATCATAATAAGTACTAAATTGATGCAGGGTACCATGTAATACAACTGGAAAGAAAACGATGTTATAACTCTAGAGTATATATAAACTGATATGGTGGTATTTAATGTGTTACAAAATAAATTTATTGCAATATAACCAAAGAAGTTAATGGATAACAAAATTTATTGCCACAATCCAAAGCCTTAATGCATTGTATGGAAACCGTGTCTTTCAAATCAATAGTAAAAAAGTAATATTATATATCTTAAATTTTTTATTTTAAAAAATTATTTTAAATGAATTGATTGAAAAGATAATATAATTTATTTATTTAAATTTTATAAAAAATTATTAATTAATAACACACCATTTAAAATAACTTTTTAAAATAAAAAATATATAGCACTACTGATAATGAAATGTCACCACTCACTCGTCAGTAGCTATTGATTGAAATCATTAGGTGGAAGCTTCACATGATAATGATACCATGCTTTTTCGTATATGCTTACACACCAATTTATGGTATTTCCCTTAATAAGTCTCACCGAAATTAACAAAAGTAAAAATGGTTAAGATGTGTTGCTCTCTTTGTGTAATAATATTTTACTAGTTCTCTAACCCAAAAAAAAAAAAAAAACACGTGACACAGTGATCTGCTTTAAAATTTGTGATGGAAATGTCAACATGAAATTTGTTAGTTGGATTATGTATTGCCAAAATTGCATATAATTAATTTATTACACTGATAAATTTTTTAGGAGAGTAATATTATACTTACAAATAATTTACACAAATTAATATAGCGGTACTACTTTATCAATGTCGTGTAATCCATCATTTTAATTTTCACTAATCCCATTTGAAATTTATAATTTTATCTATTCAAAAGTACCATGTGACATTAACTTGTATAAGTAGTTTTTTTATTTAATAGAAATAGTATTTTAGTTAAAGATGAAGAAAATAATAAATCTAAGGAAACTTTAAATTAACATACCGATTTATATATGTTTAGGTACTATTTAAGAGTAATGTTACAAAACTTAAATACCAAATGATGTCTTGTTCTACGATATATAATAGTAATCATCAATTGAGATATAAATTTCTTAGAAACATAACTTATTAGTTACTTAATAATACATTGAATATGTGGTGCTATAGGTTATATATTAAATGAAAACATAACACGATACTTACTTACTAATAAATTGAATATGTGGATCAAATTTTAAATATTTTTATGACTGTGAAATGTTAAAAAACAAAAAAAAAAAGGAATTGACTCCAACATGATTCATCATGTAGACAAAATAAAAATATAATAAAGTAATTGCTGAGTGAACGTGAGTATTCAGACCATAACCAACTCAACGCCGTCAATGTTATTGTCAAGCGATAATGTTATCAACGGTGGGTAGGCATTCGGACCACAAAAAATATAACGCACAGTCGCGGTAAGAACGAAGACCCATTCAAAAATCAAAAGGCAACGTCACGTGTTCGAGTCCGTCAGCTCAAATCGGAGCCGTCCTTTGGCATGAAAAGGAAAATAAAAATAAAAATAAAAAAGGGGTCAGCCGTCAGTTAGCTGTACTCCTCAGAAGGACAGAAAAGAAGTTGCACAATTTTCTTTTCAATATTGACAGCTGTTCATAACATGACGTCTACGTCAGCCGTTATATTTCGGTCATAATAGATGTACGGTTTCCAAATCTTTCGCCACGTCATGAAACTTTTAAGCAAACCGTCCGAGGTATAAGCCTCCTTACAGTTGATACGGCGTCGCTGACATCATAAAACATATCTCTTGTTTTAATTTTCTAATTTTTGGGGCGGAGACCGGAGGGGGTAAGATTATTATTATTATTATTTTAAACTACAGATATATTATAATTAAAATTCTATCAATATTTTAAATCAAATAGTAATTAGAATTTTCCTTCATAATTTTAATATGATATAATTTGAACAATAACTCTCACTTAATATTAAAAAAAAATTTATTCTACTCCTAAAATAAGAAGCTAAATAAATCCCTATTAAATAGAGAGGTCAAGTCTCAGCCATTGCTAAGACTCCAACTCATTCTTGAATTTTACTATTTTAGTGTATGTTATTCATGTTAAAAATTTTTAGAATAAATATGTTGTACCATGTCACTCATACAATAAGTATATAATGTCATGACAAATGTGTATTTATTTTGTAAATTATCATTCAAGTAGTGGTTGTATTAAAATCAATTACATATGTCATGCATGCATTAAATAGTTGTAATACAACAGATATATTTTAAAATTATTCATGTTATAGACTTATGGTCCATGGTTACATGCCACGATTCATTAGTCCATGTTTATTACCGGGTCGACGCATCGTTAGACTTTGCTACACGATTAGAGGGGACCATCAATTCCTAAGAGATTGAAGAATTTTGTGTCTTTTGCCAATAAAATTCCTTGCAATTGATGCAAATATATTATATAATTATGTAATATTTGTTTTGTTAAAGAACACAAAAGATTTGTGAAGTGAAAAATTATTTAAAAAATAAATTGAAAAATTAACACTGAATCTAGATTTAAATAAATAATTATTTGAAAGAAGACATATGAAAAACTACGAATATCTTTTGCGGATGTGCTTGTGTTGAAATTTTTAGAGGAAAAAAGGATAAAAGAAGCGTCTACTTTTTCTCAGTTTCAGCTGGCGAATCGTGGCCACATGGCTCCGCGTCACGTTCCATTTTTGGATTAGTTTGATGTTTATCTTGGAAACAGATTGTAACCATGTGTTGTGTGGTGGCATTAACCATGCAACAAGCGGACACAATCAACCTTTATTTCATATTTCAGCCCCTCAAAGTAGGCAAAGATTAGTTAGCATTCACGAACATGAACAAGTTCAAAGTACCTTATTTCGGTTTCTAAAATCTTACACATAATCATTGCTATAAGGAACAAATTCTCGGAATATTTAAGAAAAAAAAAATTACTCTTAATCTAACGCTTGTTTGGGCTTACTTGAATGTATCGTAGAATCGCGGGCGGAAAAGAAAATTATCTCAACAAGAAAAAGACTCAAACCTTCCCCCTGATTCACAAAACAAGACAACCACTAGACTATCCAGTGGGTTGCTAAGATTCCCCGTGTTTCAGTGTTCGTAAAGTAGAATATTGTGATTGGAGAGTGAAAAAGGCACAAAGTCTCGTGAAGGGCCGAGTTGATGATAACGTAGGCATCGTTCGCAGAAACTGCTTTGGATGAGGGCCACGAGAATGACAAAATTATGGGAATCAGTATCTCAATATCTTCATTCTTTTATCTGCAACAAAGTTAATGACAATGATGTGTAACAACAACTGGACATCAAATTTCAAGTCTGTAACTTCAAATTTACACATGAATTACGCGATCCATTCACATGAAACCATTAAAAATCTTGAAACTTTTTTCACGAATTTGCGTGGTTTCACTCAAGATGGGACGCGAGGTTGTAGCCGGCTGGATCAAACGACTGATAATGCAATCTTACCTTTTTTTTAACTTATTAAGCATCATATTATTGTATTATACAGAGATATATATAACTACTATGACAGTAGACTGATATTTATAATCAGATATATATACATGGGACTTATATTATTATATTTTTTATCTAAGAAGCACATACCCAGTTAAATACTCCTCACGGAAAATGGATGTCTATACTCCACTCGTATTTCGTAAGGTCCTCACGGAGAAGGGATAAATATCAGATATATATACATGGGACTTATATTATTATATTTTTTATCTAAGAAGCACATACCCAGTTAAATACTCCTCACGGAAAATGGATGTCTATAATCCACTCGTATTTCGTAAGGTCTTCACGGAGAAGGGATGTCTATACTCCACTCGTATTTCGTAAGGGAGAAAGACGTTGTAAGTAGTTTCCACACAATTATATTTAATTGAGAGAGTTTGAATCTGTGGGGACTCGAAACATTACCCTCATAGTCATACTTAACTTTGAGGGCAATAATTCACCACTAGACTATAAACCTAAGTGGCCCAATACAATCTTACCTTAAGATAACAAATCACCGTGTTTTTCCACACGTTATAGAGTATGTATATATTATTGAGAAATTTATTTTTTTTAAGGCGGGCTTTTCGATTTATAAATAACTAGGGGAGGGGATATGTGGGAGTGGGTATGGAAATTTTGCTTTTAAATGGGCCAATGAATCTTGTGACGTTGACGCGTCAAATAGGAGGTAAGCATTAGCATGAAATATTTGGATATGGTCTGGCCAAGATTTGTTTGGTTTAGGGGGAGGTGGTTACTGTACGTTACTTTCTTGGGGAAATAAACGTAGATGGTAATGGTGGTGAGGTGGGTGGGAGAGAGTTTTCCAAACTTGGAGGAAAATTTGGCGGTGCCCATTGAATATCTCGTTGTTAAAAAATTACTTTGGAGTTGGCCTAGTAAACGCCAACTTTGAGCCTTGTCTACCTGTGATCAAACTAACATGGATGTGGAGTTGGAGGTTAGAAAAACGAAGACACTTGGGAAAACGAATTTTTGAAGGTAATATGTGGGGAGTGTTTGATTTGTGATCTCCATTCAATTTGTGAAGCTACAACTACTCGTCGAATGTGAGTGGTGTTTTCACTAAAACCAGAGTGAATCCTTCCTTAATATAGGAGTAATATTTTGGGTTATGCTGTAATATGAATGATGATGCCAATTGGTCCCAACAGTATCCCAATAAAAAGAGTATCTCATTGTGAAATATTAGTAGTATTATAATTATAATTTTTTAAAAAAAAACTACTCCATGATTTTAAATGTGCTATACCTTCACAAAACTATTTTATTGTAAAACTATATATCTTTCAGAATATGTTTAGTAAAGGCCAAAGCTTTTAGCAGAATGGGCCATTTCAATTTTACGAATTATTTACTAAGTAAATGTGTTACAAATAATAATTAATTCAATTTTGTTATCTTTATAAAATGAGATGTTATCATTTTATTACAAAAGTTATTTTGACATATCATGTCACTACCATGGTTTGCTAAAAAGTACAATTTACCACCAAACGTTTGCATCATTATCAATTTACCACCCTTCTATTAAAAAAGTTCAAAATTTACTGATGTTTTGCTAATGTCATAAAGGCACCAAAGGTATTTCTTGTTGAAGCCATAACATTGCGTTGCAAATGTAAAATAAACAATAAAACAAAGTAAAAATTTTCAAGGGAAATAATTAAAGAATTAGGAAGTTGATTACCCTAAAATCAGCCCATCTCTCTCATTAATTTTTTTCTTAATTAAGTTGTTATTATTTTTAGCTATGATTAATGCTTGAATTTCATAGATTATAATATTAATTTTGAAGCAGAATTTTTATTTATTTTTTGTTGTTTGTTGTAATTCTGCATATTGTTCATTATTTTTTACTAATTACAATTTTATTTATTTTCTAAATCTTATTTTTATTTATTGTTTCTTTCTTTTCAAAAGATAAAATTATCTTTTATTCTCCTAGGGTAAAATCAACTTTTAACTCATTTTTAGTTAAATTTTTTTAAATGAAAGTGTGGTAAATTGATAACGGTGTAAATATTTAGTGACAAAATATATTTTTTAATAAATTATAATATTAATATAATATGTCAGAATAATTTTAATAGTGAAATGATAATATTTTTTAAAAAAAATATCTTGCCGGCCCTTGAGTTGAATTTAGCGGGTTGGGTTGACCATCAGAGTAGCCAGTGACTCTTTTGGGCTTGAATGTACGAGTTGGAGCTTTTGTCTTGTCCACTAGAATTCCAAAGAGACGCATTTATTTTAAAGCCGCAAAAGCTTTAATAAAATAATTTTAAACCTTTCATGGCTATGGCGACATTTCAATCAGGCGTTCAAACTTTTCTTACATAATTTATTGAACTTCAAATTTTCTTTCCATAGACACTTTGTCAAATGAATGAAAGGAACTTGGCACCCTCGATTTTGTCACCAATGGTATTTTTATTTATTTATTTTATGGGTGATGATATTTTCACCCCACAATTATTTATAAATTCATTGTTTTCAAAAAATTAATTACAATAAGTTAACGCTATTTAAAAAAAACAAATAAAAATAGAGTTTGGAGATTTAATCAAATAAAATTAAACATCTAACTATTAGATGCAAGAGCTGAAGAGCACATGTTTTATAGGACAATTCAATTATTTTATATTATTAAGATAAAACAGTCATAAAATTTAGCTTAAAACTATATTAATAAATATAATATGTTAATATTAATATAGCTTAATATTAAAAATAATTTGCATGACACATCAATTATATTTATTTTAATAGTTTGTTTGTATTTATATGTTATGTCATTTATTACATAAACTAATAAGCAAGCTTGCCTTTCTTCTTGATCACTTTGATAGAGGGGGATTCTAGATTTGTATTTATTATAAAATTAGGTGCGGCTTTAAAAAAAGAATTTAGTATTATTTTTTTATTACTTTACACTTGATAAACTGATAAAAAAATATGAATTGATTTTTTTTAAAGATGACGCAGCCTTACAAAATTAATGTTATTTATGAAAGTTAATTATTTTTTGTTAACTTTAAAAATATATATTAATGTGTATAGTTAAGTGTACACAACATTTTCATCAATAAATATTATGTTCACACTAATAAATTCTTCATTCTTCTTGGTATTAACAGACTCCCACATTTTATAAAGCCTAACCCTTATCATCCAACTATCTTTATCATTGTTTAACTCATGAAGAAAAGAATACTCCATTAAGTTATCTTTATCATTGTTTAACTCATGAAGAAAAGAATACTCCATGAAGCACACAATACAAAAAATTTCAATAAATCAAAAAATAAAACCACAATAATATTTCTAAAGAGGATGTTGGTTAAATAATAAGAAAAAAACTCAAACATAACAAATCTTAAATACTTAATATTTATATAGTTTGAAGAAGTCAAAAGACACTAAATAAAAAGTTGCATAATTAAATATGAAATTATGACATTAAAATTAGGTCCTAGTGGTATTGGT
>MKYO02016900.1:0-19739 GCA_002013955.2 Citrus medica
TAGAGATAAAAAAGGTTCTGAAAATGTTGTGGCAGATCATTTATCTCGTCTTGATCTTAAATTTATTCCAGAATCTTTACCTTTGAATGAGTCTTTCCCGGATTAGCAACTTATTAGTGTAAATGTGGCACCATGGTTTGCTGATATAGTTAATTACCTTGCTACAGGTCAAATCCCAGAGCACTGGACTAAGCAAGATAGAACAAAGTTCTTATCTAAAGTGAAGGACTTCTTTTGGGATGATCCATATTTATTTAAATGTTGTGCTGATCAGATTATTAGGCGATGTGTTCCCGATAATGAAATTCAAAGTGTTATCTCATTTTGCCATGAACAAGCTTGTGGAGGCCACTTTAGTGCTAAAAAGACAGCAACAAAAATTTTACAGTGTGGTTTTTATTGGCCCACTCTTTTTCATGACGCTTATGTTTTCTGTTCTTTGTGTGATAGGTGCCAACGTATGGGTAGCATTTCAAAGAGGAACATGATGCCACTCAATCCTATTCTTGTGGTTGAGATCTTCGATGTATGGGGTATTGATTTCATGGGACCTTTTCCTCCATCTTTTGGTTATCACTATATATTGGTTGCAGTAGACTATGTGTCGAAGTGGGTTGAAGCTATTCCATGTCAAACCAATAATCATAGGGTTGTAGTGAAATTCTTGAAGAGTAATATTTTGTCTCGTTTTGGTTTTCCTAGAACAATCATTAGTGATGGCGGTACCCATTTTTGCAATAAGCCTTTCAAAACTCTTTTGAACAAATATTCCATTACACATAAGGTTGCCACCCCATACCATCCTCAAACCAGTGGCCAAGTAGAGATTTCTAATAGAGAGATCAAGCAGATTCTAGAGAAAACAGTTAGGCCAGATAGAAAGGATTGGTCTTTGAGACTTGACGATGCATTGTGGGCATATAGGACTGCTTTTAAAACACCAATTGGGATGTCACCTTATAGACTTGTATATGGAAAAGCATGTCATCTGCCAGTAGAGTTGGAGCATCGTGCATATTGGGCTATCAAAAAATTCAATTTCGACATGCAGCAGGCTGGTTCCAAGAGAAGATTACAACTAGCAGAACTTGAAGAGATCAGGAATGATGCATATGAGAATGCCAAGATTTATAAACAGCGAATGAAAGTCTTTCATGACAAACACATTTTGAGAAAAGCCTTTACACCAGGTCAGAAAGTACTTTTATATAATTCCCGATTGCATCTCTTTCCAGGTAAGTTACGTTCTCGATGGTCTGGTCCTTTTATAGTTCGTACTGTCTTCCCTTATGGAGCAATTGAGATTGAAAATCCTAAAAATGGTGATTTCTTTAAGGTGAATGGTCAAAGATTAAAACCATTTTTAGAATTAAGAACACCAGAAGTTGAGGAGATACTTTTAGATGATCCTGTTTATCAGGATTAATTAAGTTCATCTTTGCACTGTTGTTTTATTTTAATAGTAGGTTTTCTTTTCTTTGTTTATTTTTCTTTTCTAGTATTTTTCTTTTCTAATGTTTTCTTTTCATTTGGTATTTTCTTTTAAGCTTTCCCAGCCCATTCAGGTGTGTTCTCTCCAACTTTCTTTTTATTATTTATGTTTTTCTTATTATTTAATTTTTTTTCTTTCATTTGTTTGCATGCATATCTTTTGTTTGTGAAACATTGAGGACAATGTTCTGAATAAGTTTGGGGGTGGGAATAGTGTGTGCTTTGTTTGTTAAAAAAAAACTAAAAAAAAAATTCAAAAAATTCAAAAAAAAATTTTTTTTTTTTTGTTTTTATGTGAAAAGCCAATGATAAGAATTTGATTGACAATGAATATGGTTTTTAGAAAGGGTTGAATATTGTCTTAGTTTATACTTGATTCTTGTGTTAGTTCCTCTTGATTGAGATTCTTTAAACCATGAGCACTAATGTCAATTCTTTCGTAATTTTGACTTGAAATTTGAGATTGACGCAGCCTGAGTTGAGAATTTTAGATAGAGTGAATGACTGTTTGTCTTGATTCTTATCTCCACAATACAAAATAGTATACATGGGCTCCAAAGTCAGAAATAGCTACCTATAACCCTTAAGAGTGAAGCTATCCTTGAGTAATTTGGGCCTATGTACCACAAGTATGTAGAGGATAATCTACCATGAGAAGAAGGCTACCTTAAGGGGTAGAGTGAAAGCTCCTGACTATGGTTAAAAAAAAAGAGAAAAAGAAAAACCAAATCAAGTGCATGTGCTGAAAAAAAAATCAAAAGAAAATGCACATAAAAGCCTGTGAAAAAGAAAAAAATTGGAGATCAAGATGATAAGATTAGTTTGACCTACTTTTTTCTTTGTTTGAGGCGAAGGTTGTTGATGTTGAGGATTTTGGGAATGGATTTGATTGAATTGATTTCACACACACACTACAAGAATCGAAAGAGAGATGGGATTGATTATTGAATTAAAGTTAGAACTTTGCCAATATTTAAAATTTTCTTTGAGCTATATAATTTATGCAATCTTTGAGGCTATTTTCATATTTTATTTAAAGTTTTTTCTTTACTTATTATTATTATTATTATTATTATTATTATTTTTTAAATGATGTTTGTGGGTATCATCACTGAAGCCCTCACGAGACTATAACTCGTCCACTAAGGCCGCTTAGGGGTTTAAAGGCTTGTTGCATACGCTAAATGCAATTGCGATTACCTGCGAAAGTGGTTTAGTTAGGATTTACTTTTTGTTTAATTATTTTTTTTATTTTTTTATTTATTTGTTTTAGTTTTAGTTTTGCTCGAGGACTAGCAAAATCTAAGTTTGGGGGTATTTGATGAGCATATAATACATACATATTTTACCATTAATTAAATAATTGTTAGTTATATTTATTTGTTATTTTTAATTAATTGTATTGTTTTATTGAATAGGAAATTAATTAGAGATTATGGATAAAAAGAGCATAAAGGAGTTCAATTTGTAAGCATTAAAGATTAATTAATTTTTTGGAAGGAATTAGTCATACAAGCATATGGAAATCAAGCCAAGGAACCGAATTCAACAAGATTAATTCATCATGCACATGTGGACAAAAGATAGAAATTGGTTTTAGCTTTAAGAAGGGACCCCACGTGGCTTTCATAAATGGAAAAAAGGAAACCTATTACAATTGAAAGTGCCCACGTGAAGCAAAATAACTAAAAGGCCAAATCCTTTTGGCTTTAGGATTGACAAGGTGGGGCCCATTTTAAAGGGCTATATAAGAAAGCTAAGCTCTTGGCTTTTGGGGGAAGAGCAGAGCCGCCAGAGGGGAAGAAAAAGAAGCAGAGATTCGGCTTTGGAAGAGAGCAATCCGCAGCAGCAATATTTCGGCTTCCATGGCTGATTTTATCTCTTTTGTTGCTCCTAATTCAAGTATGTCTAGCTAATTTTCTTATACTGAGGTTAAGGATGAAACCCTATTTAATGAAATAATTATCTTTTTATTTATTTAATTCCCATATATGTTCTTTGATGATTATGGTTTTTGTTTCACATGATTAATTGGATGTTATTAAAATCTTTTCATCAATTCTGTCATGCATTATTGATTGTTAGGATTAATATTCGATTAAATCTATGCTTGAATCTTTAAAGTTTATATATGATTATCTTTGATTTTATGTCTTTCATTAAATTATTTACCTAGAGTGCTTAGGAAAACTTTGACTCTTTGTTATTCAATATGTTTACATGGGATGCTTAGATGTCATACTATTAAGCAGAAAAAGAACCTACACAAGATTAATTTTATTTGGGCTTAATTGTTATATCCATGAGATGACATAGATTGATTTCGAGTTGTCACTCTAAAATTGGGAATTAATGAATATTTAGATAATTACTAGTTGAATAGTGGTGGATTCTAAAACCTTGGTAATTTTTATCTTATTAAATTCTCATTTACTTTAATTGTTTTCTTAGTTTAATTAGTTTAATTTCTCTTAAAACTCAATTTGCTCAACTAGGTTAGAATTAATATTAATTTTAGATTTAAATTAGACTTTTTAATTTATAACAATCCCTGTGGGATCGACCTTGTTACCACTATTCTCTCTAGATTCGTGCGCTTGCGAGTATATTAAAATTTTCACAACATCAGCCGCCATCGTCGCTAATAGCTAGTCTGCCGATACCATTCATCGTCTCCGACCAACACTCAGTCGCGCTATCGGTTCTCCTGCTGCAAAGTTTTTGCTTTTTCTATTTTTCTTTATTTATTTATTTATTTCAAATTGCATCTGGTTTCATTGATTTGAGTCAATTTTACATTTTGTGTGTTTTCATTCATCTTCTTCTTATTTCATTCTCAGTCACATAGCCTGAAGTACAAACTGCAGCCATGGAGAGCTCACTGAAACAGAGGTTGCAGCCATGATTTGAGTTACTGATAGGCATGCTTTGGGTAAGTTATGTTTTTATTCTCTTGATTCCCCTCCTCCCGTCAAGATCCCTCTCTCTACCCTTCTACTGTACACTTTATGATGCTGTTGCTGCCTCCTTCCTAAGTTGTATGAGAATGATAAACTTTGTTGTGATGCCCATTTGATGGGCTTTATTATCATGTACACTTCACATTATAAGCTTTTTTTTTAATCAGTTTAAGAAACACAATGGGTTTGATGAATGCAGCTGAGATTTAGCCGCCATTTATAAAATACTGGCAGAGCTCTAGAGAGAGAAGATAATAAAGATAGATTGAGTGGTTTTTGTTTCAGGAGGTTTTCTTTGAATAATAAATAATGGATTTTCATTGGTGGTGAGAACACTTAGTCAAGTCTTTATTAATGAAAAGTTTATGTTGAAGACGTAAAATTATTTTGATTTGTGATATAAAATTTGATCATTTGTAATTATGTTAAAGACTTAGAATTATTTTGTTTTTATTTTTGTGGAGGTTGTTAAAATTTGATCACTCATAATTTTATTTTTAATATAGAATTTGATCATTTGTAATTTTATTTCTAAATATGGAGATTGTTAGAATTATTATTTTAAAAAAAGGAACTAAAATATTCAGAAATTATTATTTTAAAAAATGAGGATCAAGTCCCTGCTTTAATCCCCACTCAATTCGAGAATTTTCGGGGACATACCCATACTATCCCCCATTACAATTTTTTGGGTATGAGGCGGGGTTCAGGGTATAGCTTCCAAATCGGGTTTGAGTGATCATGATCCCCGCCCCAAACCCGCCCCATTGACATCACTAGGTACGTTTCTGGCACTCTGGTTTGGGCAGGTATGAACAGTGCAAATCTATTTGCATTATGCAACAAATTGAAAATCTACAGTAAACGGATCCTCTATGTCGATAATATTAGTTTCTATTGCATAGAGCTCAAAAGGAGAATTCTAATATTACTAAATTGACTTAAACGGACATCATTTACCATTTTTCGAAGTTGATTGGTGGTGGTCAAAGGTGGTCGTTAGTGGTTGCTTTAATTTTTACTAATAAATTAAAGCAATTACAATTTAATATTATTTAAAATACACAATCCAACCCATAATTACACTAAATATAAAATTGTATTAACAATATGATACAATGTAATGTAATGTAATCTTTAATATAGTCTAATCTAGGTCTCGTTTAAATTGAGATTGAATAGCTGTAATTTAAAAGTTACAACATTAAAGTGTTTGGTAAATACTAACTGTCATAAATTGAAAGCTAAATTGATTTTATTTTACACTTTTATTTCATAGTTCAATCTTTTGGAGAGTACCTTTTGACTAAGGCCATCTTGCCAAGGCTGACAATCAATTTCTTTCATAGAAATGGAGTGGCATAAAAAGGAAAATGGGGGATACATTCTTTGGGAGCATGCGTCCGAGTATTTTTGTGCAGTAAACCCCTCTGGCCGAAGACTAGTGGTAGGTGGTCCTGGCGGTACCTCAACACCAAAGAGGGGCCATAGTTCAGTGCACCAAAAGTCACTGAACGAATTATGACAAGTGAGGAAATGCTTTCCTTTGAAGTCAACAACAATTAAAATTATGGAAATGATTAGGTGGCCGGCGTCAACAGCCCGACGTTTGCTTCATCTTGACTGTGATCATATAATCTTTTCAAATAGAAAAGATTTGTCAACATAAGATATAAGCTCATAATTAGATTTTTCCTACTTACTTACTGTTGTGCAAATTTTAATGAACTCGCAAGCGCACGAATCTATTGTAATATAGACTAATGGTGACGAGTGTCGATCCCACGAGGAGGTGGATTTTAATTGTGTGTAGAATTAATTTTGTAAATGGAATGATTGGATTTATGGTGGAAATGACTTGAAATATGCTAAAACTTAAATTAAAATGACGAGAATAAATTCTGAAATTGGAATTGAAATGGCAAGAATAAATTGAAGAGAATTCTATTGAAATGACGTACTTGGGTATCTGGATCCGTATCAACATGCATCATGGGCTAAATANGCATGAAAAAAGTTCTTGATGAGATCACGTGAAGGAAGTTTGTCCATGTTTTCACATCCTTGAGGCAAACCACACTCAACAGATGGGAATTCAAGTTGGAGAAGCTGAATTGAGAGACCTGATTCAACAGCACGCTTAATTGTGGTATTAAATCTCGTGGTGTTGAGAGGTGTAGTGACAATGGTGACTTTGATGCCATGTTCTGCCAAAAGTCTAGCCATGTCTATCATTGGAATAAGGTGACCCGGAGACATTAAGGGTATCAAAACAAAATGAAGTTGATGGGCAGGTAAAGGTGAAGCCATGTCAAGTCAGTTGCTGGGTTTTGCTGCTTCTATTGTGAGAAACTTCAACTTCGAAATATATCTTGTAGTCACAGTTGGTATCTTATTAACATATCTTAAATTCATGGCTTACTTAGAACACTAATCTGCCTGAATTAGGTATTCAAGATAGTCAATGCTTTATCAATGTTATTAAGAAAATCAGGCACAATTTTTATTTCCTAATATGTTTAGAGACAAGATCCTAATATTTATTTCTTTAAAAGGGAGACAATTTTACTCCAACCCAATTTCATTGGGAGGGAATTTCTATCCTCACGTAATACCATAAGAATATCTATTATGTCTCGAATTAATTTTATCCCCACCCAATTTTCACTAGGAGAGAAATTTAATCCCAGACATTGCTGGGACTCAAACACGTGCACGTGATGGGTTGTGCCAATGAGTTACGAGCCAATTGGCGTTTCTTTTTATAGTATTATTCTTGAAGAAACTCACTCTTGGGAGCTTAATTTGTCGACTGCTTCTTTTATTTAAGATTTGACAAAGGTGTGAAACAAAAGTATTGTTTATGTGTCACTTTTTTGTGAAATTGTAAAATACATAAGAGATATCATATCTACCACACAATAAATAAATCATGCTTTAACATGTATTTATTTATTTTGAAAAATTACCATATAAGTGGTGGTTATATTAAATTTAATTACATATGACATACATGTATTAGTTGGTTACCTCTGATGTATTTTAAAATTCCTTAACTTTTTTTGTTGTTGCTACTAATAATATTATTGTAATATATTATTTGTTATGGAAATTTATTAGATATAATTTTGTTACTAATAATAAAAATATTTTTTATTTAAAAAAATTATTAGATGATGAAAAACATTTTAAATCTCAGTAACTTGCTATTTAATTAGAAGACTATGGCTTATTGGAAGCTGATTCAAGTCCCAAGCAATTGAACATGACATGTTTGGAGTAATTGAATATGACATGTTTGGTTCATGTATATTGAATGTTGATGGTTTTTGGTTCATGTATATTGAATGTTCATAGTTGACCATTTTAACAATATATATTAATTGCTCCCTCCCCAGTTGGAGAAAAGTATCTAAACGGATAGACGATGATACGGTTAATGCCAAACTTACTCATTACGATTAATGAAAAAAAGGAATACCACTTGCTGAATGATAATTTTTTATTATATACAATTTAATTTATGAATATTAAATACTACGTTACATCGAAAGAAAAAAAATTAATGGAATGTTAATTTTTAACACTAAACTAATAGTTAGAACTTAGAAGTGATTTATTGAAGATTCTCATTTATGACTTTTACGTGTTGTGATTTGCGAAATATGCTTATATCCTGAAACTTTCACGCACGAAAGTTGGATGAAATCGAAACCTTCTCAAATTCGAGAGAAGGGGGTCGCTTAGTGGCTAAAGGAGATTTGTTTTGAAAGTCATCATCCGGCCGGTGACAATATGTTAAGAAGTGGTCAGCTTGTTACGAAATGACATTTTGCCCCGAGGAGCATGTTTTAACATCATGATGATGAAAGCATCGTATTTATTTACAAGTATACTCTATATGAAAAAGATTACGTAGTCCATAAACTAACACAATACTTGGAAGGACGTCGTTAATTGCCCAAAATATTTTTCTTCAAATGACCATTTAGCCCATATATTGTTGCTGCTTTATCTCTTATTCTTTCTTTGCTCCTTAATTTGTTCAACGAACAAAAATAGGTGAAGGCAAGACTGAGAATTCTGGCTTGCCAGTACCATATAATATAATGCCCAAGCCAACTAATTTGAGAGATAAAAGGGAAATCTGTAAACTAGAATAAAGACTTCAAAGTAGATACCTCATTTCCCCTGGAAAAGAGAGAAAGCAAAAGCAAAAGCAAATCTGAGTATACTCCTATGTGTTTTTTAAAGTATATTTATTAATTTATTTTATAATAAATAATTTTTTTATTAATAAATTACCTGAGATATTTTAATTATATAATATTTTAAATAAGATCTATTTGATCATATTATACGTATTTATGTGATTACTATATGTATTCATAAAAGATATAGATATAATTTATTTCATTATTAAATAAATTGAGTTTACAGTTGATAAATAGAGGTGGATGCTTAATTAAAGTTTTGTCTATTATAAATGTATTGCATTATTTGTCTTAATCATGTATAAATTTATTGATTTAGTTTTGACTATTGAACTTGATCACATGTGAGATTTAATTAACCTTAAAATGATTTTCACACTTATTAAATCTCGTAGTTATTGATTTTATTACAGTCTCAATCTTGAATTAATTATAGTTTTAATGTTTGTGATTATCATTTCATTTGAGATACTAATGAGCACGACATACATTTGTAGTCAAAATTATCCAGTATCTTAGTAGAAATAATTATGCGAAGTAAGTTTATAGATTAATAATATAAAATTGCACAATACATCTCTTGATGTGTTTTCGATAATTAATCATAAAATTATCTGCGCAGAATATGTCAAAACAATTAGTATGTTTAAAATGATTATTCAGAAAATTCAGCAAGTATCAAAGAATAAAATACAATTAAATTGATTAGACAATTGATATATCAATTTAATTATTATGTATTTCTATTTCAGCCTATCATAGAAATAGAAATTGTGCTTAAGTCCCCATACATTAAAGGCACACACTCTATTAAATTAATTAAAACCCAAATTTATCAAAAATCTCAATAGATCACTTTTAAATGGATTTAACCTTATAAGACAGTCTGCAACACATAATTATTCACATATGAGTCCAACGTTGGATTAAGGGTACAATAATACATTAGATTTCTAAATTTGGATGTGAATCTAGTCTGTTATATTGCTCTTTCTTTGTCAAATGATAAATTTCGCAACTCTACTTTCTTCTTCTTTAGATTTTGTTTGTGCACCTCCATTCTCATGGTGGTATCATGCAATTTTAGCTCTATCATATTATAGTTTCCCTCATGCATATCCTATCTTTGATTCTTCTTAGATTCTATTTAGTACAACTTTTCAAACAGAATTTATTCAAGAGGGAATTTTATTAGTAGAGTTTTTATTTAAAAATAATAATGATTTAGTCATCGATGAGAAATTTTATTAGAAATTAGAAATTGCTTTAATTGAAAAGTTTTTAAAGCTATGATATTAAAAAAAATTATAATATTGTGAAATAAATAATAGTACATTTTACAAAATTCTCTAACCTCTACTATTAAAAGTGCAGAATTTAAACTTTTGGTGGTAGAGGTTGTTGGAGAAAAATTAATTTTTAAATTTTTATAAAAACTTTTAGGATCGTTCTGATACAATATATAAGAATTTATAATCTAGAAATCGTACCTTGAAAATCCGATTTGCCTTTTTTCGCTAAAGTGATTTACGCTCCCATATCACGATCCGTCACCACCACTCCTGTTAGATCACGATCCGCCACCAAATAATCTTCCAGGCTATGACTCAAGTTTGATCTGCACTTGACGTGTATGCGCCTTTATCACCACTAAAGTAACTAGCACGAGAAAATTTTTTTCTCAAATTTAGAGAGAAAAATATTTTTCTCTGATGTGTATATTGCGGCTCTCCTCTATTTTCTTTAGAGAAAATAAGCCTTTTTATATCTCCCTTTAGTGAAAACCCTTGGCTTCAAATAATAAAAATTAAAAATCACGTTACTTACTTTTTCTATAGGGGGCCCACCTTGTAAAATAATATAAGTCACCTTATATACAAGCATATTAAATGAAGCCTCCCACTAAATGATATATTTAGGCTTTTAACCCAAATAGCTAGTTATTTTGCTTATTAATTCAATAGTGATGCTGTCAATTAAATGAGCTAACCCGGGGATCATTTGAGAATATACAATAGTGGCTACAATAATTAGGTTTGTAATTAAACTAGCTCAATTATTTAATTCCAAATCTACTCTACTAAAAGATTGGAACTGACCTCCATAATTGTATGCTCGAATAATAATTCGTCCCAATCCACATTGATTTCTTTACTGTATAATCCTTTGTACCACATCGTTAATTAAATCGATATCTTAACTGTCCAATCGATTTAATTACATCTTATTCCTTGATACGTACTGGTTTTCTCTAATGATCATTTTCAACATAATAAATATGCTGACACACTCTGGCCAGAGAATTCTATGATCAAGGACCGAAAACCCATCAAGAGATGTGTTGTACAAATTCTATATTGTTAATTTATAACTTCAATATTCATAATTGCTCCCACCAAGATACCGGGTAATCTTGACTACAAGTGTGTATCGTACCCATTGGTAATTCAAATGGATTAACAATTACAATCATGAAATTATAACTAACTCAAGATTAAGATTACAGTAAAATCAATGCCTGTGAGATTTAATAAGTCTGACAGTCATTTCAAGGTTAATTAAATCTCATATGTGATCCAACTCAATTTAGTCAAACTACATCAGTAAATTCATACATGATTAAGACAAATCATTCAATGAATTTACTACAGTCTAAATATAAATAGAGCGCCTAACTCTATTTATCAACTGCGAACTTAATTTACTTAATCATAAGATGTATTTATGTCTTTTGTGAATCCATATGATGATCACATAAATACATATAATATGATTAAACAGACCTTTTTTAATATATTTATGCAATTGAAAATGATTGACACTAAAAAATGTACATTTAATAAGGATAAAATTATTAGTTTTTCACTTATTGTGCCGATTAATGCGCTCATCATTTCTAAATTATTTTTATACTCCCCAAATATATTTTATGTTAAATTAATTCACAATTTATTAATTTTTATCTTTTAAATATTTTTCAAGAATAAAGATAGAATTGGGGTTAAAAGCGGGAACAAATAAGGACAGCTGAAGCAATTTAGAATTCATAAATTGAGGAGATGTTATTAAAAATAAAATAAAAAAAGAAAAAAAGGGATTGACAAGCATGTTGGTGATGGCCAGGAGGCCATCACGCCTCCTGACCATCACACAATTCAACATGTATATATAATATAAAAATAAAATAACATATTAATATTAATAAAAGAAAAGAAAAGAAGATAATTCCCTTGCCTATAAAAGGCAAGGGGATGCAAGCAAATAGAAGGAAGAAAGGAGGGATCCGAGTTTTGAGACAGAGTGATAGCCAAGGGTGTAGCTGAAGAATTTCTTTCTTTTTGTTTCTTTTCTTTTTGTCTGTATCAAATTTCTTTGTAATTTCATTTCAAAAAGTTTATCAAATAAAAAGAGTGTTGTGTTTTTTTTTTCAATATGGGTGGTTAATTTTATTAAGCTGAGGTGAGGGTGAAACTCATTGTTTCAAACTATTAAATTTATTATTTTTTCAAATGAGTTTTTAAGTTTATTTTATTCTTTTTTAGTTATTTTTATGTCATGCTAATTTATAAAATTTCTTTGGATTTGTATGGTATTTTGACATAATGTCGACACATTAATATAGTGTGACACATTAGGTACTTTATTTCATATTTATCCACCCACATAGAATTAAATGATATAATAATTAACTGGTAAAAGTGAGGCAAAATATAAATGAGAGAGTATTAAAATTATAGTTTGAATACTAAGAGTGGATCCCGTAACCTTAGCATATCTTTTTTATTTTAAATAATTTATTTTCCCCACAATTAATTTTGTTTGTTTAACAAATTGACAACTAGATTTTAAAATTCCCTGTGGTTCGACCCCGGATTCACCGGGTTATATTATAACTAGACACTCTTATACTTGAGAGTAATACACATTTGAGCCGTACCAAATTTTTGGCGCCGTTGCCGAAGAGTTTTCTAAATTTTGTGTTAGTTTGTCTTTACTTATTTTTATTTTATTTTAATTTATTTTTGTCATTATTATCTTTCTGTGATCCTATTTTATTCTCTTTTTATAAAACTTCAGTTAGCACCCCTCCTCTTTTCAAACTTTAACATTATCCATAACATTTGTGAGAAACTTCATTTTCGCCCACAAACCTTTGCAAATCAGTCCCCAAATCGAATTTATTTCTTAATATTTCTACAATTTACTTTCGTATTTATTTTAAATGGTTAGTTCTACCGCCTAGCATTTTAATTTCAGTTTATTTATTCTTGTACATTAATTTATTTAATATATGTTTTATTATATGGCTAGTTTTAAAATACCGCCTAAACAGTTCTTTTAATTTCTTTGTTTATGGCTGGTTTCACCGCCTAATTTATTTATTTTTCAGTTTGTTTATTTTTATTCCATATTTTTGCTTTTTAATTTTTAGTTTATTTTTATTTTCTGCAATTTTCATTTAACGTTTTATGCATCACTGGTTTAGCACACATCATTAGCATTGCATGCGTCGTTGGTCTAGTACAAATAGTGGCAGATTAATTAGAATATCATCTTCACTACCCTTAGATATGGCTGACATAGGAGCTGCAAATATTTCGAAGCACGAAAATGACTAAGCCTTGCAAAATCTTCATGAACAGCCTAGGACCCTTAGAGACTTCATGCATCCTACTAGAACAGGCTCACCATCATGCATAGTTTTCCCTCCTGATGCATCACGTTTTGATTTCAAACCTGGTATCATTCAACTTCTTCCTACTTTTCATGGTTTTGAGTATGAAAATCCATATTTGTATTTAAGGGAATTTAAGGAAGTCTGTAACACATGTACTGATCAAAATTATAGCATGAATATAATCAGGCTTAAGTTTTTTCCTTTCTCACTAAAGGATAAATCTAAAACTTGGCTACAAAATCTTAGGTCAGGATCCATCAGAACTTGGGATGAAATGCAAACACAATTTTTGAAAACATTCTTCCCACCCCACAGAACAAATTCTTTCAAAAGACAAATCACCACATTCACTCAGAAACCAGGAGAAACCCTCTACCAATGTTAGGATAGGTTTAAAGAACTACTTAACATTTGCCCACACTATGATTTTGAAATATGGAGATTAATGTCTTATTTCTACAAGGGATTAACATCCCAAGGTAGACAAGTCGTTGAAATAATGTGTAATGGTGAGTTTAGAGATAAAAGTCCTAAAGATGCATTAAATTATCTTGACTATATAGCAGAGAATGCACAACACTGAGATACAATTGGTTCTTATGAGTCATCAAGTAAACCCCAATCATCTCCATCTAGTGGAGGCATGCATACCGTTAGCAAAGACTATGATTTTCAAGCCAAATTTGCATCATTAGTTAGAAAAGTCGAAGCATTATAGTTGAAAAAGAATGATCATGTAAAGTTTGTTCAAAATATTTCATGTTATGTTTGCGATTCTACTGACCATTCTACGCAGGACTATCCAACTTTGCCAGCTCTGAGAGAAAGTTTACATGAACAAGTAAATGTCATTGACAATTTCAAAAGGCCAAATCCAAATCCATACTCCCAAACTTACAACTATGGTTGGAGAAACCACCCAAATTTCAGTTGGAGAAATGACAATCAAGCACAACCTTCACAACCAGTTCCTCCACGTCAAAATTTCTAAAACTTCTAGAGTTACTCACCATATGTCCCACCACCAAGAAAAACTCTAAAAGACACATTGCATTCGTTTATTGAAAAATAAGAGTCGATCAATAACCAAACGATGTAAATCTTAACCAATTTGACAGAAACTATCTCCAAACTTACATCTGCTCTGAACTAACCACAAGAGTCAACAACATCCTCAAATGGGAAATTCAGGAAACCAAAATATGAGTCAAGTCAAATCGGTTATAACCCTTCGTGGTGGTAAAGTGGTCGAAAAACACATTATGGACCCTCGTGAAACTAGTAAAGATTCAATTTCAGAAAATAGGGAATAGTCTGTCAAACCTTTAACCCATGAAGAAATAACCAACTCTCCTCTAGTACCCCCATTTCCTCAAGCACTAATCAAGTCAAAGAAATCAAACCACAGTCCAGAAATTTATGAAGTTTTTAAAAAAGTGAAGGTCAACATTCCTTTATTGGACGCCATTAAACAAACACCTTTTTATGGTACATTTCTGAATGATCTGTGCACGGTGAAAAGAAAACACAAAGAAATCAAACCACAATCCAGAAATTTATGAAGTTTTTAAACAAGTGAAGGTCAACATTCTTTTATTGGACGCCATTAAATAAATACCTTTTTATAGTAAATTTCTGAATGATTTGTGCACGGTGAAAAGAAAACACAAAGTGCACTTTTCTTGCAGAACATGTAAGTTCCATTCTCTCAATCAATAGTGCTTTGAAATACAAGGATTTTGGTTGTCCAACTATTTCTTGCACTATTGGGGATTATAAAATTAGACATGCTTTACTTGATCTTAGTGCTAGTGTTAATTTGATTCCTTACTCAGTGTACCAATAACTCAATCTAGGTGAGTTAAAACCAATTTCTACCACTCTTTTACTTGCTGATAGATCGATTAAGGTTCCAAAAGGAATAATTGAAGATGTTTTAGTCCGAGTCGATAAATTCATATATCTTGTGGATTTTATTGTTTTGGAAACGGAACCAATTGCTAATGAATGCAAACAAATTCCTATCATATTGGGTCGACCATTTTTAGCTACTGCTAATGCTTTGATTAACTGCAGGAATGGATTAATGAATTTATTTTTAGGCAACATGACATTGGAACTTAATGTGTTCAACATGTGTAAACAATCTCACCACCAAGAAGATGATGATAATGAGAATGAGGAGATTGATCTCATCGAGCCAATCATGGAGGAACACATTCAGGATGAGAATTTTACAAATTCTGCAGAAATTTATTTTGCTGGTTCTTTTGAATCAAGTAAGGAATTAGATTGTGATACTGCTAACATATGCCCTACACTTGATTCTATGCAGGTACCTACATATGACAATGACCAATCAAACTTTGAAGATACGGTACAACTTGAAGAACCAAACGAAGAGGAAGCACCAGAGCTCGAATTAAAGCCCTTACCAGAAGACTTGAAGAACCAACCTCAGTTGTAAAATAAGGAGAATAACTTGTACCACAATAGCTACCGCTGGAACACTCTCACTACACATCGATGGTGTGGAACTAGAGCACATTGCACTATATGCATCATAAAGCTCATTAAACAAATCTTTCACTGCTTTGGTCATTTCTTCAACTTTCCAACCATCATTGGCAAAAATGATCTCAAAAATATGTTTGACAAAATCCATTTTAGCTCGTGGATCAAGAATAGAGGCAACAATTAACATTTTATTTATTTTCCCTGAAGACTCCCAAAATTTATCAAAATTTTCCCTCATTTGATAAGCCATAGCCACCACCCAAGGATCTTTACTTTCCTCTAATGCAGTTAATGAGCTCTCAATTAAGCCAATGGTATCACAACAAAGATTAGAAGTCACACTCAAAGAAGCAGAAAATAACAAAGTGGCATCATAAAATACCTTAAAAAACTTCACAATTCGCCCTGCACTCTCCCAATCCTCAGGTCCAGGCGGGCCCACCCTCTTAGCGTTATTTTCTTTCTCGAGAAAGTATTTCTCATGTGGTTTATCCACCTCTGCCATTCTATCAAATGCTGCTTGAAACTTCAACGCAGTCATCAACATTAAATAGGTGGAATTCCATCTAGTAGGACAATCCAAAACAACCGTTCCATTTGGACATTTCACTTGTTGAGCACACTGTTTAAATGCCTGTAGCCTTGTAGTGGAGGATCTCACATACTTCACAGCATTCCGGATGGCGGCAACACTAGCATGCAATTCATTCAACCCTGAAACAACAATCAAGTTCAAAATATGTGCACAACAACGCACATGCATATACTAACCCGCCAATACAATTGCATCAACATTCCTCCAAGCAAGCAATTGCATAGTCACATAATTAACAGCAACATCATTTGTACTGACATTATCAACAGTTATTGCAAACAACCTCTCTATCCCCCAATCTTGTAAACTAGCTACAATCTTTTTACCGATCGTTTTCCCTCTATGATCTTCAATCACACTGAAACTAATAATCCTTCTGTTCAAACACCAATCACTATCAATAAAATGAGCTGTGATCACCATGTAACTCATGTTTTGAACAAAAGTCCATAAATCAGTGGTAAGAGACACTCGCTGTTTATTGTTGCAAATCAAACTCTTCAACATTGTCTTTTCTTCCAAAAATAAATCTATAACATCCCTACCAATAGTTCTCTGAGATGGCATAACAAACCGCGGAATGGCTACACTACAGAAATGCCTGAACCCTTTGTTATCCACAAAACTAAGTGGTAACTCACCCATAATGATCATTTTGGTGACTGTCCTTCTACAAGCGTCTTGACTCCACCCTTTAGTCAAGACCATATTACTTGCATTTCCTTCTCCATCCTCAATTGTCAAGTTTTGTTGACTTCCCTCTTGTTGTTCCCAGAATGTCTTGTATGCAAGGCAAGTCAGTATATGATTTCTCATATTTGTAATCCCATCACGCCTTAAATGACATTGATATTGTCTACCACAATAGTTGCACTTGCATTTGTTTGGATTGTCCTCAAGCAAAGTAAAATGATTCCACGTCGCAGATCTTTTCTTCATCGCTGGTCTTTTCCGCTTTGCCTTTTGAGTTTCTTCCATTTGAACACTTTGATTGTCATCATCACTTATGGAATTCGATCTTGAGTGTCCAGACATCTAAACATACAAATAAATAATTATTAATCATTAATTCATAAATTAAAACACAAAAAGACTATTAAAAAATCTACTTAATAGTTAGTATTACAAATTGATTCAAATAATTGTTAATTTAATTTTATGAAACTTTTTGAAATCGATATTTTTAATTTTCCACCATAATGTTTATATATGATCAAGAATTCAAGATGCATATTCCATAAAAGAAAACCAAGAAATTAAACTAATTATTTAATTTATAATATCTAATTATCCATTGGCCAAAATAATATAATATTAATTACATATCCGTATCTTAAATTCTTAATTCTTATTATGCCCACATTATATGTAGTTAACCACTTAATATTTACTTATTGGCTAATGGTTATCATGCAATTAATAAAATTGATTAATTATTTATTGAAGTTGAAACTTGAAACTACTGCAATTAAATTGGTTAATAGTTAATTTTTTGTTGAAGTTGAAACTATTCTACAAATACACATATCATATGACATATACAATTATAATTTATATTGTAACATAATATTTAATTTTAATTTTTAATCTAACATTACTATTCATACAAAAAATCAATTATTAATTAATAACAGAAAATTAATGCCAGATTATTTTCATTTTATTGATAAAATTTAACAATATATAATTATATATAATTAACATACAAAGTTACAATTAACATTTCTCATATAACATATAACAAATAAAAATTATAATTAATCATTAATGCATATATAATTATATAATATATACCATCTCTTAAATAAACTTTAAAAGCTGGATTTGCTGTCTTGCTGATTCGGGCTTTAAGCCTTCAAGTTCCAATTCCAAACTTCCAAGTTTTCCAACTTCCAATTCCAAAACAGAGAGTGAAGAGAGTCAGAGACCTTTTGAGACTGGAGGCTAGATCCGTGACCCGTGAGGCGTGACCGTGAATGGGTGTGGTGGCCGGATGTCAACACTCAACAGCCGTGACCCGTGGATGCCAATGGTGGAGACTCGAGTGGATCGGAGGCAGCTTGCTAGGTGGATCTTCAATCGGACTGAGTTATGGTGGAGTGGAGGATTCAAGGCATGGATCTGGCGCTTGGTTGTAGCAGATCTGTAGATCGGGTCACGATCTTCGCGAATTAGCTTCGGCTTCAGTTGGGGTCATTCTCGGAAGTGGTTTCTGGCTGCGAGTGGTGGTCGGTTGAGGCTAGCTCCGTGAACTGTGCATGTGTGTTTGCTGCGTGTGGTGAGCGACGAAGGCCGTGACTCTGTGAGGCGTGAATGAGTGTGGGACTGTGGGTTGGCTGCTGCCTGCTTGTGCTTGACGGCTACTGGTTTCAGTGATTTGTGTGTGACAGTGAGGGTTTGTGAATTGTGATAGTGATACCGTGAGTGAGGGTTTGTGACTGTGAGTTGTTACTTGTTACTTTGCTTCGCTTGTGTTGTTTTCTTAGTGAATTACTGAATTGTTTTGTAACTTTTGTTACGGTGAATAGTTTGGAGTGAATTCCTGAATTGTTTTGTTGTGGTGAATACTTTGTGAAATGTGAATTACTGAATTGAATTGTGAATTACTGTAAATCCATGAGTTTGTACTCTGTACTGTGATCTGTATTCTGTTTCTGTGAGAGTGTGAGTTACTGATTCAGTGCCTGTATTCGTGTGAGATGTGAGTGTGTCATGTGTGTGTTTGTGTGATACTATAAGTGTAAATCTGTAATTTTTGCCCAAGTTTTTTTTTTGTCTCAACTCGATCAGGTTTTCGGATCGGATCGTGTGAAAACCCGATCCGATCATAATCCAATCGGGTGAAAACCCGATCCGATCATGATCCGATCGGGTTGAGACAATTTCACCCGATCGGGTTTTGTTGACCACCCGATCCGATCCGAACCCAAATTTTTTTGGATCGGGTCGAGTCAGATAATTTGCCCACCCCCACCTTATTAATGATAGTTGTTGTGCAAATTTTAATGTACTCGCAAGCGCACGAATCTATTGTAGTATAGATCAATGGTGACGAGTGTCGATCCCACGAGGAGGTGGATTTTAATTATATATAGAATTAATTTTGTATGAGATGATTGGATTTGTGGTGGAAATGACTTGGAATATGCTAAAACTTAAATTAAAATGACAAGAATAAATTCTGAAATTGGAATTGCAATGGTGAGAATAAATTGAAGCGAAATCTATTGAAATGACGTACTTGGGTATCTGGATCCGTATCAACATGCATCATGGGCTAAATA
>MKYO02016900.1:28959-127963 GCA_002013955.2 Citrus medica
AAATGACTATAATGCCCCTAAAATACATAAAATACTTAATTAAAATAAAACACATGTAATTAAATCACAAGAAGGTTAAATACATAAAAGTAAGGGTTGTTAGTAAGACTTGAAATGTAAAATGACGGTTTTCTCCTTTATAAATATACATTTTCTAACACTCAACAATAGTAAATGGGTAAGTCCAACCAAGTAGTACCAAAGGAATCTGGAATAACTATTGTAAAAAATGAAAAAGGTAAACGAGTCCCAACACGAATTCCATCTAGTTGGCGCATGTACATTGATTACAGAAAATTAAATGATGCCACTAGAAAAGATCATTTTCCCATTTCATTTCTAGACCAAATTCTCGAAAGAGTGGCTGGACATCCCTACTACTGCTTTCGTGATGGCTACTCTGGCTATTATCAAATCCTTATAGCCTTAGAAGACCAGGAAAAGACCACATTCACATGCACATGCAAATTTTGAACATTTTCATTTAAGATAGTGCCTTTTGGATACATATCTTGGTATGGTTGAAAATTATAATTCTTTTGATACATGTCTTGATAATCTAAAAAAAAATTTGAAAATTGTCTTGAGGTTTTTATAGATGATTTAATTGTATTTGGTAATTCTTTTGACACATGTCTTGATAATCTAGAAAAAACTTTGGAAAGGTGCAAAGAAAAATGACTAGTTTTAAATTGAGAAAAATATTATTTCTTGACCACTTCTGGAATTGTCTTAGGTTATGTTGTGTCTTCAAAAGAAATTGAAGTTGACAAAGCCAAAGTTGAAGTCATTTCAAAATTACCCTCACCAAAGATAATTAGAGAAGTCATTTCCTTTTTAGGACATGCATGATTTTATATGAGGTTTATAAAAGACTTTAGTGTCATATCTAGACCATTTTGTAACCTCCTAAGAAAAGACACACCTTTTGAATGGACTAAAGATTGTCAAAAAGCTTTTGAAAAAATAACTACTCTTTTAACATCAGCCCCAGTAATACAACCCCCTAATTGGTCTTTACCTTTTGAGCTAATGTGTGATGCTAGTGATTATGCCGTTGGTGCTATTTTGGGTCAAAAAAAGGAAGGTAAGTCCTTTGTCATCTATTATGCAAGTGGAACTTTGAATAGTGCTCAAATGAATTACACTACAACTGAGAAAGAACTACTTGCTGTAATATTTGCATTGGATAAATTTCGTTTCTATTTAATTGGTTCATCCACTATTCTTTATTCTAATCATGCTGCTGTGAGATATTTAATGTCAAAACAGGAAGCCAAACCAAGGTTGATACGATGGATTTTGCTACTTCAAGAATTTAAATTGACAATCAATGATTCTTTTCCTGATGAATTTTTATTTTCTATAAACAAAATACCTTGGTATGCTAATATTGTTAATTATCTTGCAACATGTGAAATGCCATGTGACTGGAGTTCCCAGGACAAGAAGAAATTCTTAACAGAAGTGAAAAGCTTTTACTGGAATGATCCATACCTGTTCAAGTACTGCTCTGATTAAATTTTTTGAAGATGCATACCGGACAATGAGATAAGTAGGGTCATTCAATTTTGTCATTCTGAAACATGCGGTGGCCATTTTTCTTCCAAAAAGACAACTGCAAAAATATTACAGTGTGAATTTTATTGGCCTACATTATTTAAAGATTCATATGTATTCTGTAAAGTGTGTAAGAATTGTCAAATGGTAGGGTCTATTTCAAAGCGAAACATGATGCCTTTAAACCCCATCCTTATCATTGAAATATTTGATTGTTGGGGAATTAATTTTATGGGCCCTTTTCCATCATCATTTGGATTTGTATATATTTTGGTTGCTGTTGATTATATTTCAAAATAGATCGAGGCAATTCCTAGTCGGCACAATGATCACGAGATTGTGATCTACTTTTTAAAAGAAAATCTTTTGAGTAGATTTGGAATACCTCGAGCCATTATCAGTGATGGAGGTAAGCATTTTTTAATAAGCCATTTGAGTTCTTAATGAAGAAATATGGAATTACACATAAAGTTGCTACCCTTTATCACCCTCAAACAAGTGGTCAAGTTGAATTAGCAAATAGGGAGATAAAATAAATTTTAGAAAAGACGGTTAATCCAAACCGTAAAGATTGGTCTCTTCGACTAATGAAGCACTTTGGGCATATTGCACTACTTTTAAAACATCTTTAGGAATGTCATCATATCTGCTTGTTTATGAAAAATCTTGCCACTTACCAGTTGAATTTGAACATAAATCATTTTAGGTCATTAAAGCTTTTAATTCAAATCTTGATGATACTTGTAATGTACGTAAATTGAAATTAAATGAATTTGAGGAATTAAGGAATGATGCATATGAGAATTCCAGAATTATTAAGGCAAGAACCAAATTTTTTCATGACAAAAGAATTTTTCGGAAAACATTTGAAATTAGTCAAAAAGTGTTGCTTTATAATTCTCGTCTTCATTTATTTCCAGGGAAGTTAAAGTCAAAGTAGAATGATCCATTTGTTGTAAAAAATGTGTATCCATATGGAGTCGTATAAATTGAGAATCTAAAGGATGGTGTAACATTTAAAGTTAATGGTCAAACATTGAAACCATATCTGAAATACCAACCACGTGAAGCAGATACCAAAATCAATTTGAGTGACCGACCAAATTTTAATTAAGCCTTTTCATTTTAACTTTTTGTGAAATTGATTTACTGTTACTTTATCATTTGAATTGTTTGATTTTTTTTCCTTTTCCCTATGTCTTGAATGGAGTGCATTGCATTGTTTTTAATTGTGTGTTGTTTGACAATTGTGTTTTACCTCACTAAATTTTTATACTTGTCATGAGTACCTCGATTAGAAGTTTCCTTTTCGATCATCTTAAAGAGCTTTTACATGTAAAATTTCACCTGAGGAAATTGCTCTGATTTTATAAATCACATCCTATTTGGGATCTACAACCATCTGAGTTAGTATCCCATGTGAAAGATCTAGAAAGACAACTCAAGGAAATATAGGATGATATTTATAATCTGCAATTGAAACTGGAGGTAAATTCAATAAAAGGACGAAGGTGAGTTATATTCCTTGTGTGTTTTTATTTTATTTTGTTGTTGTTCTTCACTTTTGATTTGATTTTGCAGATTTGATTTGTTTTGTTTTGATTCACTCTCCCATATAAATGGCGGATAATGGTACTCCGTGACTTTTTAAGTCGGTATTCTCAGTTCCCGCAATAACTGAAGCCTCATTGTCAAGCATGGAAGAATTACAATGAAAATTGCATCAACGTTTTCCTTTTCTCCCTCAAAATGCTCTTAAGAAGATTTACAAAGGTCGTTATGAACGACTGCGTTTGTTAATGATCAATGGGATTCCTGCTGACATTCGCTGGTTAATTGAAGTAAAGGTCCGACTGGCAGGTGAGTTTTCTGATCCATTCATTTCCTACATGCCTGGTTTTGGTAAAAGTACATTTGTAAGAAAAGAAGAGCTAAGCGGCTTGGCTCTAAATGTTCTCACTGTGTAAGACTTGCTTGCAAAAAGCCACGTTGTAAAACTTTAGGAATGGTTTCTATAAATCGTGAAGATAAAATCAAATTTGTTAAGGATGGCATGAGTAAAGAATCGTTGGATGATATCTTACGATCTCTTGAGACGCATCCGAGCGGATATGTTCAACGTGAAATTCAAAATTTGTGGAAGCTGTTCTAAAATGGAAGTGTACGATTTAGTTTTGGGAATCTGACTCTAAAAGACCATGTTTGCCAGTTTATATGAAAACTGGATGGGAAGCCTATCCTCGACCCATAGAGGGCGTTCAAGCTGTTACTGGACATAAAACCAGAGGAAGATGTGAGCAACAATCACAACTACTAGTAAATACCTTTTATTTTACTGTTCTTTTATCTTTTGCATTATTATTATTATTGTGTTTTTTTTACCTAATCAATGTTTGCCTTTGAATTATTAAGCTAAAAACTTCAAGCGTCATTTGACAAACACACCACCCCATTTACAGATGTATATCATTATGTCCATCACCAAAATCCTTAAATAGGAGCTCATTTTCAAGCACTCACAAATTGTTTCTTTTTAGAATTTTTGTAATGGGAACAACTTCAAGCAGACAACTAAAGAATGTTTGTGTGTTTTCTGGATTTTGCTATGGAAAGTATAAGGAGTTCGTTTAGGCAGCCATAAATCTTAGTTGTGCTATAGCAGAGAGAGAACTACATCTTGTATATGGAGGAGGTGACCGAGGGTTATCAAAGCTTGTCTCTGAAGCTGCTTTCGTTCGAGGAAGCCAAGTGTTAGACATCATTCCAAAAGCCTTAAAACCTTTAGAATGTCTACCAGACCCACCAACTGGAGAAGAGTTAGTTGTCTTAGGTATGTAAGAAAGAATATCTGAAATGTTAAATCATGTTGACGCTTTCATTTTCTTGCCAAGAGATCTTGCAACTTTATAGATCCTAATTACATTGATTCTTGGGCCCATTTGAATATCCATAAAAAATCCATCGGTTTGTTAAATGTTAATAACTTTTTTGATGGCTTAATAACATTTTTAATCATGCAATAAAAAATTATTTCATTTCATCCTCAGCGAAAAAACTCTTCATTTGTACTCCTACTGCTAATGAGTTACTTGATCTTTTGCAAGCTTACAAACTAGAGCCAGATCCCATGACTTTGGCATTGGATTGGACAACTGATGGCGATGGCAGTAAATCTCATAAAAATTGTAAATTAGATTGAACTCTCTGTTTGTAAATATTTCCAGCAGTGGCCAGGTGATATCTTCTAAACTCTACTCCTTTCTTTAGACATTGAAGACAATGTCTCTTTCAGGTTGTGGGGAGGGAATAGTTGATAATTATGGAATATCTTAGTCCTGGTGATGTTTTTACTAATTTTTGTTGTAAAGACTAACTTTGGATAAAAATTTGAGTCGAAGATGGTAGAATATAGAATGTAGTGTCTCTAGAAACGCATCTTCTTAAGTTTAGTGTTTTGTTTAAAGAAAAAAGTCTTCTAACTTTTGTTTTCTATATTTTTCTCTTAATCATCTCCCTTAAGTTTATGTAATCAGTCCCAATTTTTTTTAGAGTTTCTTTAACCAAAAACAAAAAAAGAACAAAAGAGTTTTCTTTTTCAGTGTGATATTTCAACATTGGATAACATGATGATTTTCAAAGTTTGGTATTTGTATTATCTTTGGCCTTGAGTTATGTTACACTATGTTTTCCCCTTTGCATGTTAAAACATAAATTGAGAAATTTGATGAGTGAAATTGATTAAGCCATTTGGAGGAATGTACATATCATGAAAAGGCCAATCGAGTTTTTGAGTCTATTATCCTTGGAGAGTAACTATGTTTGCCTATACAGCTTCACAATTTATTGTACAAGATCTCAATATTTTCTTTTAAAAAAAGAGTAAAAAAAAGAGAAAATTTGTGCAGCCGCATCTAAAAGTCCATTGAACTAGTGGATATGAAATATTATTTAAAGCCCCAAAAGATAACAGAAGTCCATCTTTGATCTGTTTGAGCCTTTCTAACCAACCCTATTATAAAGAATCCATAGTTAACCCCTTTGAGCATTTGAAAAAAAAAACTTTTTTTTTGGTAACCTATTATCTTTTCCTACTCTAATGTGGAGTATCACATTATGTTTTATGTTTTCCATCACCCAATATTTTCGAAAATAGGGATGATTATGTATTCCTAATAATGGTGCTATGAAAAAAAAGAGAGATGATATGTATATATAAATAAATGAAATAAAATAAAAAAGAAAAAAAGAGCAAAAGAAATCCAAGTGAAAAAAAGCACCTTATAATCTCCAAAAAGTCCCATATTTTTTAAACATATATTTTTATTTTCCCTATTACCTTTTTTGTTAGCCATAACCCTAGCCTACGTTACATCCTAATAAAAGTCCTTAATTTTAGGGAACTATAGTCTGAAGTAGAGCTGGTGATATGGACTAAATGATATGGTGATGCATAAAAATAAATTTTGCTAGTAATTCCTTGGACTTGAGATCATTTTATTTCTAAGCTGTGAGCTTTAGTTTTTCATCTTAGTGAGAACGTGTGATATTGTTTTATTATTCTCTCAAATCTATTATTTTGAGAGTGACAATTTAATTTGGGGTATACCTTCTTTTGAGAGAGCCACTCTTAATCATGGGATTTTAAGTTTGAAATTTTACTAAACTTTTATCGCTTAAATTACTAGGGCCTAGCAATAAACTGGTTGGAGGTGTGATTGATACTAAAAAAGTGTACATTTAAGAAGGATAAAATTATTAGTTTTTCACTTATTGTGTGGATTAATGCACTTATCATTTCTAAATTATTTTAATACTCCCCAAATATATTTTATGTTAAATTAATTTACAATATATTAATTTTTATCTTGTAAATATTTTTCAGGAATAAAGATGGAATTGGAGTTAAAAGCGGGAACAAAGAAGGACAGCTGGAGCAATTTAGAATTCATCAATCAAGGAGATGTTACTAAAAGTAAAAAAAAAAACAGTGATTGGCAAGCATGTTGGTGATGGTCAGGAGGCCATCACACAATTCAATATGTATATATAATATAAAAATAAAATAAAATATTAATATTAATAAAATAAAAGAAAAGAAGATGATTCCCTTGCCTATAAAAGGCAAGGAGATGCAAGCGAATAGAAGGAAGAAATGAGGGATCCGAGTTCTGAGAGAGAGTGATAGCCAAGAGTAGATCTGAAGGATTTCTTTCTTTTTATTTCTTTTCTTTTCGTCTGTATCAATTTTCTTTGTAATATATTTCAAAAGTTTATCAAATAAAAAGAGTGATGTGTTTTTCTTTCAATATGAATGGCTAATTTTATTAAGCTGTGGTGAAGGCTGAAGCTCAATGTTTCAAACTATTAAATTTATTATTTTCTCAAATGAGTTTTTAAGTTTATTTTATTCTTTTCTAAATCTTTTTATGTCATGTTAATTTATAAAATTTGTTTGGATTTGTATGGTATTTTGACATAATGTCGACACATTAATATAGTGTGGCACATTAGGTACTTTATTCCATATTTATCCACACACATAGAATTAAATGATATAATAATTAATTGGTAAAAGTGAGGCAAAATATAAATGAGAGAGTATTAAAATTATAGTTTGAATATTGAGAGTGGATGTCATAACCTTAGCATATCTTTAAATTGATTTCAAATAATTTATTTTTCCCACAATTAATTTTCTTTGTTTAACAAATTGACAACTAGATTTTAAAATTCCCTGTGGTTTGACCCCAGACTCACCGGGTTATATTATAACTAGACACTCTTATACTTACGAGTAATACACTTTTTAGTTGTGCCAGAAAATATCTCAAATATTATATTAATAAAAATATAAATTAATATACTTTAAAAGAACGCATAATCCCAACAATCTCCCACTAGCTCTTAAAGCATATCTGACATATAGCACATGCTCTAGGGCTCTAAGTGGAGGTTATAAAGGTTTCCCACTAAGGGCCATTGTAATAAGATCTGCCATATGACATCTAATGCCATTTGTGTTACTGTCATATAACTTTTCTACATTATTCCCTTGTAAGATGATACTTCCTATCAATATGTGTTTGTTTCTTGTGGTTCCTTGGTTCCTTGGATTAAGCTACTGCTCTACTATTATTACAAAATAGTTTAAGGGGTGCAGTTACAACAGGTACCACCTCAAGATTTTGTAGGAACTTGTGGAGCTATACAACTTCTTTTACAGCTTCAGATGTAGCCACACATTCAGCTTCAGTTGTGGAGTTTGTGATACAATATTGTTTCACACTCCTCCAACTAATAGATCCACTTCCTAATGTAAACACATAGCCGGAAGTTAATTTTCTGGAATACATAAACATATGATTTTTAGTTCTTGTCAGATACTTCGTTATATTCTTGACCACAGTCCAGTGTTCAGGTCTAGGATTAGATTCATATCCGCTAACCATCCATACCGCAAAACAAATATCTGGCCTAGTACAAAGCATGACATACATGAGACTTCCCCACAGCTTCTGCATAGGGAACTCGTTTCATTTTCTCAATCTCTTCAGATATTTTAGGTAATTGATCCTTAGAGAATGTAATTCCATGTCTGAATGGTAACAAACCGGTCTTGAAAATTTCCATGCTAAATCTAGCCAATATCTTGTTGATATAGACCGTTTGAGACAAGGATAAAGTTTTATTCCTCCGGTCTTGCAGTAATCTGATACCAAGAATAGAACTTGCCTCTGTCAGGTCTTTCATATCAAATTATTTTACTAACCAACTCTCTATTGTAATCAATAATCCTATATCGTTTCCAATTAGGAGATATCGTCTACATAAAGAACTAGGAAGGCTACAGATTTCTCCTGAATTTTCTTGTACACAGATGGTTCATCAATGTTCTGAATGAATCCAAACGATTTAATAACTTGAACAAATATGATGTTCCATGACCGGGATACTTGTTTCAATCCATAAATAGATCTCTGCAACTTACATACCATGTGTTCTTGGCATTTTTGTATGAATCCATCTGCTTGCTGGATGTAGATGTCTTCTTCAAGATGCCAGTCTCGACATCCATTTACCAAATTTCATAATCTAGTATTGCAGCAATGGAAAGCAGAATCCTGGTGGATTTAAGCATGTAGATGTCTTCTTTAAGATGCCAGTCTCGACATCCATTTACCAAATTTCATAATCTAGTATTGCAGCAATAGAAAGCAGAATCCTGGTGGATTTAAGCATAGCAACCGGAGAAAAGGTTTCCTCATAATCGATACCCTCTTTCTCAGTAAATCCTTTGGTTACTAATCTTGCTTTTCCACATTTTCATCTACTTCTCTTTTTTTCTTGTAGATCCACTTGCACCCTATAGGTCTTATCCCATTTGGTGCCTCTAAAAGTTTCCAGACTTTATTGGAATACATAGATTCTATTTCTTTATTCATTCAATATCTCTGTCTATTAGAGCTTCATTATAGCTAGAGGGATCTTATACATGTTCATATAAGATAGTCATATAAGTTTATCTCAATAACATATATCTCGCAGGTAACCTAGTTACCCTCCCACTACGACGAGGTTCTAAAAGTGATGGTTGTTCAGAGATAATCCTGTGTTGATCAACTAGTTGTTGTTGTTCTTCTTGTTCTATAACAGGTATTCAAAGCTGAGCATCAACTTGATCTTTTTTACTTCTCTAGTTTTACCTTACTCTTAGGTTATAAGTCATTTATATAGTCTTCCTCAAAGAAAGTAAATAATATATCTATAAATACATTCTTATCTTGAGGAGCATAAGTCAGACTTTCCCTTATTCCTTTAAGATACCTAAAACATGCAAGCTTCTGACCACGAATCCATCTTTTCTACCTCTGATTCTAGTACAAACATTAGTACACTCCAAATACGAATGTGTCTCAAACTATGTTTGTGACTTTTTCATAATTTCTTGGAGTAGTAGACATCGAGGTAGATGAAACTAAGTTCAATAAACTTTGTAGTTTTAAATACTAGTATCTGGAATAAAAAAGGTGAATGATAAACCACTTAGTATATATCTTGTCTTATCCAAAAGAATCTTGTTTCTTCATTTAATTACACTAGTGTATCATAGTGTTCATTATATGTGGGAGTTTATCCCATTTGACAACCAAATAGAGCTTGAATTCTCCATAGAGGTATTCTTTGTTTCGATCATATCGACATTATTTTATGTTCCTATCTAATTGCTTCTGCCTTATCCACGTACTCTTTTGAATTTCAAAAGCAATGGAATCATGGCGCATTTAGACAAACATAAATAAAATGAATATTCATAAACAAGATTGATAGAATACTCATAACCTCTTATAACATGTAAACTGATTAGTACATATCCATTGTATGGGCGAAATCATCCAATACAATGTTATGCTTTTAGCTCAAAAAGTGCATCCTCATCATATTACTTTTCTAAATAGAGTTACAATGATCAATCTTAATAAGCCAATAAACCTATCATTAATCATTTTCTTAAAATCTTATTATAGTTTATATGACTTAAGCATAAATATCATAGGTAATATTTGTTAGAAGAAACATTTCTTTTCTTAGATAAATGCATATCTATTTATCATTATATCTTGCTTTGAATAGATCAATGAACTTATATGATATAAATTGTCTATATAAATAACCAAAATAAGTAATAAACAGAGGATCCCAAAATAACAGGGTACTCTTGTTTATTAAAACAAGCCACCAAAATTAAATTCCTTTAATATTTGGAATAATAAAGACAAATATCAAAACTAAAGTCTCGTAAAATTGATCTAGCCTTTAAACTAATATAAAGTAGCATATCCTCAACTGCTGTTTGAAGCTTTCTTCACTTAATCTCTTGGTTTCCTGAAAACTAAATAAATGAGTTACAAATAAGATTTTTTATCTCAGAATTCACTATTGCATGAATCAATAGAAATCTGAACTAATTAGGAAGCTCAAAGATTTCCTATACCTAATTTTAATAATCTTAAGGCAATCTTTCTTCCAGTAACCCTTCTGTCCACATTTGTAACACTTGCCTTTTGGCTTGCCACTTGGTTTAGTGGACAGTTTGCCGATCCCAACTCTTTCTTGCTCATTCTTGTCTTTCGACTTAAGCCTTGAAGAGAATCCTTTTTCAGAAAGTTTTCTACTATGATAAAATTCTTCTATAACATGCAATTCGTGTATTAATTCAATTAAGGTCATATCTTTATTGTTTAAGAAATAGCTGACCTTAAACTCTTTGAATGTATCAGGTAAAGATTCAATCACCATGTTAATCTTTGTTTAATCATTGATTTGAACACCATGAATCTCTACCTCATTCAAATAGTCCATCATTTTGAGGACATGATCACGAACTCTTGTGCTCTCTTCTATCTTAGTATCCGTAATATGTTTTAATGCTGCTTCTCTGGCAAAATAAGTATTTTGCCCAAACATCTAATGAAGACTAGCCATTATTTCAGTGGTTGTTTCAATGCTCCAATGTTTCTTATGCAGTTCAACAGAAATCGAAGCCAATATATAGCGCTTAGCCATTTTGTTAGCTTCACACCATTTCTCATAAGGCTCCCTCTTATTTCTATAATCGTATAACGTTGGTTTTGGAGGGCATGGCTGGATCAATACATATTTGCAGCCTTTATCAATGAGAATATTAAATAGATTGCATTTCCAATCTAAATAATTTTCGCCAGTGAGTTCATTTTTAACAAGGATAATTAATAATGGGTTGATGGAAGACATTTTTCTGAAAAAAAATAAAATAGACACGCATTAATACTTTGAAACAATATTCACAATAAATGACAAAAATGTAAAAAACTATAAATGCATTTTAATTTAATCTAATACTGCTTTGACATGTTATCCGTTGGGGAAGTCATGTCTACACTTACTAGACCCAATTATTCATTAGATTATTTACTTTTATGTAGAGACATGATAAATAACTATCGTTATCCCTTTGGGCCTAAATTTGTTAACAGAGATTCATTGGGAAGGTTAATAACAAATTTTAGTTGAATGTATAACTATTGTTTCAATCTACGTATTTTTCATACAATAGTCACCATTGGGGTGAATAATTGATTGAAAAATATTTCAATTTTATATTTGAAGAAGTTCATCAAATAAAATATCTAATTTATATACCCTCTATAGGGAGAATTACCGTATCATGAAGTCGAGGTATATATATAATTTTATTATTGAACTAACAATGGAGCCCGTGGGAAAATTTATCTTGAATTTTCCCTCTCCCACTCAATATTTTAAAATTGGTTTTTCTTTTTTAAAGCATACATATTGTTAATTGCATACTTCCTATAATATTATCTAGATGATATCCAATATTATTAAGTATACGCAAATTACAAACAATATAACGAGATTCATAATATATGAATGACATGTATCGTTATGCATAGAGTGACACTACCTATTCTATATGACATGATATCATCCAAAACATAATATATAGAAAAATAATTAAATAATCTTAATTCATGGCTTTCCTAAAATAAAAAAATACACTAACCCTAAGTCTAATCTTCATCGGCCTTCTTGTCAATGTCCATCTTTTCATAGACTTGTCTTTGTTAATGGATTAGGGGAAATTGGGCTTTTAAATTTATTATTGGTCCAATTTTAATTTTGAAAGAAAATAAACAATTTTTTAATAAAATTTTTAGACAAAAAAATAGGCTTAATGTGTTCAATTTTATCTATGCATTTTAATCCATTAGGTCATATTTGAATTGGGCCTAAAATTAGGATTCATTAAGCCCAATACCATTTTTGGACTTAAATACAAAAAATTTAAACATGTCTGCCCAAAGGAAAAACTATGGAACCATAGGGATTCTTCGACGCTAATTTGACCAACACTTGCGACGTGCATCGTTGGTTGCTGCTGAAATTTTCGGCCTTCGATTCCTTTGATCTGTCGTTCGAGGTTATTCTCCAATGATTTACAAATTTCCTATGCCAATTTTGGCTTACAAAATATCCATTACAGTAAAATAAATCAAGAGAGAAACATTGTGATAAAAGACCACTCCTCTTGTTACAGATCCAAAGAAAAATACAGTAGAAAATCTAACCATGAATTAAGACAAATCATAAGCATGTTTTTATTCATATATTAAAATAA
Organism: Citrus medica; assembly: GCA_002013955.2. Taxonomy (NCBI): domain Eukaryota; kingdom Viridiplantae; phylum Streptophyta; class Magnoliopsida; order Sapindales; family Rutaceae; genus Citrus; species Citrus medica. Next base: position 41,699 of record MKYO02016900.1, read on the forward strand.
TAATATATATATGATACTAGAAGGGAAATAGGATCAGAAAACAAAATAGGATCAAAGCCAAGTTTTTTTTCTAATCCCTGTTTGTGTGATGAGTTTTTTACTGGTAGTAAGTCCCGCCATAGGATAAGATTTCCGTTTAGGGCAGTAAACCCATACCTGTAGCCATACCGATAGGTCTTAGGGTAGACCATAAGTTTTGAACCATGGATTCTCTACTCTGTAGAGCATCGTCCTTTTCTAGCTCTTCTTCTGGAAGAACTAGTGATTCAAAGAATGTTGTGAGTTCTGAAGAATTTGTTATCTGATAGAAATCAGACAGGGAATAATGCTTTCGGGATGTGTTGACCAGACTTCCGAGAGGGAAAAGAAGAAGAAGAAGAAGAAGAAGAAGAGAGAGAGAGAGGAAAAGAGAGAGAGAGAAGAGAGAGAAAGAAAATCCTAGATCTGAAAAATCTGAGGAGTCTAAGTCTTCCTCTTGATTTATATACATGACTTTAAAATAAACTGTAGCGGGAGCGGAGCTGCTTGGGACAGTAAGCTTTGGATGTACAATATTTTTTTTTTTCAGAAATTCGGGTGAAGAGACATGTGCGCTCTCACTTGTGTCCAGGGGACCACCCGAGGGTACAAAATACAGTATAAATGGAAATATACTGAAAATTACTTTTTTTTTTAAGTACATGATAAATGTACATTATGCTTTAGAGGAAAATAAATAATTATTTACAATGCTTTATAGGAGAGAAAATGCCAAAACAATCATCTTCATTTTCATCTCCAAGGGAAATGAACGGCTCATTGTCTTGATCAGTATCTTCATCTGAGGACTCAGCAACAGAAGACTTTGACCGTGAGGTAAAGAGCTGTTCCATTACTTTGAAATATTCGTCTTCCGATTTGGCACTTGCCAAGAGGGATTAGGTTTTGGATTTTTGGGTAAGGAAAGTTTGTTAGGCTTCGGAATGCTTAATGGGTAGTTGAAGAAAGCCTTTGGCAGAGAGCCAGCCTCGGATCATTGTGTCAGTCAATTTTGACTGTTCGTCAAATTTTGACCACCATTTGACTTTAAAGGTTCTTTGTAGGGTAAGCTGGGCTTCTTGGGTGTGATATCTGAAGTTCCACATCCATACCCATGGAAGGAAGAAGTTTGTACAGAAACAGAGAAAGGGGGGAAACCTTTTCTCAGATTCAGAAGGGATGTAATGGGCTTTAAAGAGGGTTAAACAGTGGGTGGCATTTGGTGTCAGGATATTAGGAATGGGATCGAAATGGTTCCGCCAGTGTTTAAACCAATTGGGAAGGCTTTGAACGGTTATTTTGGAATTGAAAAAAAATAACCATGAATGGGATTTTTTAGGGTTTTGAATGAAAAACGTGTTATACCATGCTTGTTGGTAGTCCCAATAAGAATAGGTTAAGCAGTGTGGTAAACACATTTGGAAATTTGGAGGGAATCTCCTTAGTGTGTGGAGTTGGCACCCCACTGGTTTGGGCTCAAAACTTTTAAAATAGTAGCCATTGAATAGGCTAGTTCTTTATGAGTCTCGCTGAGAAAGAAATGTTTAAATTTCACTGACTCAGTGACTTCTAAAATGCTTTGATAATACGATTGGGGTTTTGTTAAATCCCATGGTTTAAAAAACCAGCTTTTAGGAAAAAACTTTGAAATTGCTTGGAAAGGATCAGAATGGTAAAAACCATCTTCCATTGATAAAATGTTTTAGAAATGAGTTTTATCAAACCAATCGGAAGTTTTCTTTGAAGGTGTTGGCTGGGAAAGTACAATTTGGGAAGATGAACTTTCACCAGAGACAACCACATTTTGGGAAGAGGGCTTTGAAACTTCTTTTGAAATGGGTTTTGCAATTTCAATATCTTCTTTGGGGGAAATTTGGCTTTGAGAAAGGTTTTGGAGAGCGAGCATAAGCTCAGGGGATTTGGTAATGGAACTCATCTGTTGCTTTATTTGGTCATCAGTGAAAATGGCTTTGTATTTGGTCTCATGTTCTTCAACCATTTCAATCCAGGATTTAATGGGCATGGCTAAAGAAAGCAATTTTTCTTTGGAAGGAGTTGATTGGGGTTCTTTAGAGGTTGCTTGAGATTCGGAGTCTTTAAGAACTGCTTTTCCTTTGTCCTTTTTCTTTGGCGGCATTATCTGTTTTGAAGAAATTCTCTGGTTAGAAAATCTGGAACAGAATTTTTATCACCTTTAATAAATTCAATATCGAAATCAAAAACACTTAAAATGGCTTGCCATCTTGCAAAAATTTATTTTGAAGCAATATTTTGAACATCTTTTTCCAAAACATGTTTTGCAGCTTTGCAATCAATTCTAAGTAAAAATTTTTGATTTAATAAATCACTTTGGAATTTAGATATGCATAAAACAATAGAAAGAATTTCTTTTTTGATAGTAGAATAATTTTTCTGACAATCATTCCAATGGGCAGAAACATATTGAACTATCTATTCTTTATCAATTTCCTTTTGCTTTAATATACCACCATAGCTTATGTCAGATGCATCAGTTTCAACTATCTTAGGCAATGCTGGATTTGCAAAAAATAAACATAGAATGCTTTTTACAATGGTCTTTATATGCTTGACAATTCTAGTATGTTCTTCTGACCATGCAACATGAGTCTTTTTTAACCTATCATGCAGTGGTTTAGCAATCCTATTGATATTAGGACAGAAATCAAGAACATAATTAAGACTACCCAAAAATCGTTGCAATTGGATTTTGTCAAGGATTTTATCAGGAAACTTGTCTGTAAAGGCAAGCGATCTCTCAATAGGAGTAATGGTTCCTTTAGAAATATAATGGCCAAGGAACCTGACTTTTGTTTGAAATAAAGAAATTTTCGAGCTAGAAAGGGCTAGACCAGCCTTCCTAGTGGCAAAATAAAAAGTCTTTAAATGTTTGAAATGTTGATCAATAGTTTGAGAAAAAATCAACACGTCATCAATGTAAACAATGCAGAACTCGGAGTAAGGGTTGTAAATGTCATTCATAATTCTTTGAAATTCCGAGGGTGCATTTTTTAAACCAAATGGCATAACAGTCCACTCATATTGTCCAAAAGGAACAGTAAAAGCGGTTTTGTAACGATCATTGGGATGGATTTGAATTTGCCAAAAACCGGATTTCATATCAAATTTTGAAAAAATAAAAGCAGAACACAGTTTTTGGAGCAAATCCTTTTTATTAGGTATTGGATACCTAATCCATTTTAAAGCTTTATTTAAAGGCTTGTAATTTATTACAAGTCTCGGTGTTCCCCTTTTAATTTCAGAATTTTTATTGACATAAAAAGCAGCACAAGACCAAGGGGATCTAGATTTTACAATGAGTCCTTTGGACTCTAAATCCTTTATTTCATCTTTACAATGTTGTTCTAAATCCATATTCATTTGAATTGGACGGGCTTTAGTGGGTATTTGCTTTTCATCAAAAGAACTTTCATAAGGCAAATCAACCAAATGCTGTTTTCTTTCCCAAAACGCGGATGGTAAATCAGCACATATTTCTTTTTCAATAAGGGTTTTAAAATCAGAAATCTTTCTTTGAATAAATTCATTTTGTAATTGTTTTTCAATTCTTTGGAGACTTAAATCCTTTTTTAAACAAAACAAATCAGTTTGTTTGGACTTAAGCATGGCATTGATTTGATTCTGATAAACAGAACAAGCTTTAACAATGTTAAGGTTTCTTGTTTTCGGTTTTTCAATAAAAGGGAAAACAAGTCTTTTGGATTTTGCCTTGAAAGATATACTATCATAATTGACAGTATACGGAGTAATCAGATTTATAAACGGGGTTCCCAAAATGACAGTATGGTGTATGTCATTGGTGAGAAGAAAAGAAGTCCTAAATTCAAAACCACTGTTGTGAACAGAAGCATCAACTTTTGATTTGATTTTAAGTTTTGAATTATTAGCGGCAGAAAGTCTTTTATTCGTCTTCTCATGAAATTTTTTTGGAACAACGTCTTCTTTAATGCAATTTAAATCGGCACCAGTGTCAAAAAGGGCAATGGTGTCAATTTTAAAATCTTTAGAAAAAATTAAAGTAATTTTGATTAAATACTTTCTGGTGGTGATTTGTTTTAAAACAAATAAAAAATCATTGGGCACTGATTCAATACTTTCAAGATTTTGCCCGTTATCACCATCAGTTTCAACTTCCTTATCAGAATCATCATTTAATTGTTTTTGTAAAAGGAGTTGAATAGTATCAGAATCATGTTTTTGTTTTTCTTTCAAATCCTTGATTTCAAGTTTAATTTCTTTGATTTCATTTTGAAGATCTTGGATATTAGGAACAACTTTTTTTTTCTTTTTATCCAAAATCTCAGTAAGGTCATAAGAAGTCTTTTTAACAATCGGAACTTTAGAATATTCTGCTTTATTAGAACCGAGGGTTTTTAAAAACTTATCAAGATATTCCTTTTGAAGATTCGGATCAGAAATATGCTTAATAAGTTCAAGAAAAATCTCTTGGTCTTTAGTCAAAACATTGATTTTCTTTAAATAAGAATCCGAAGTATCGGAGTCAGTCAAAGAAATAGATGTGTCTGAGTCATTTAACTCATCAATCTGTAAAGGTTCACTGTCTCCCGTTATGGAAGACTCAGAGTCAGAAAACTCTATGAGCAAAGAGGCAATTTTGGAAAGGGTTTCTTCATCGAGGTCAAGCTCATGAAGCCTCCTATTCATCCTGCAATACTTTGCAGTATGGCCTTTAATACCACATTTGTGACATATGGCATCTTTGTAATTGAATGGGGTTTTTGGTTTGGCTCTAAACTCTGGTTTGGCTTTAAACTCTTTCTTTCTAGGGAACTTGGGTTTATTATAAGGCCTCGAGGGTTTCTTATAATGTGGTTCTCTAAAATTTTGAAAGGGTTTTCTAGGGAATTTAGATTTGTGATGTTTCCTGTAAGGTTTTGTAGAGCACTTACCATCACAATCTTTGGAAGACGAAGTCTTAAAGGGGTCATAATTGAACTGTTTACAGAGACTGCCTAATTCTTGCTTAGACTTCTTAAGTTCCCACTTAAGACGTTTCTGTAATTTCAAATCTTGACAGATCTTTAAGCCTTCTTTGTTGACAAAACTGACAAGTTCACCATAGGTGAGCTCATCATAAGGAATACGGTTATCATAAAGGGCTTTAATGGAATTTCTAACTTTTTCACCTAATAGGGTAGGCAATCCTGCAAGGAATTTCTCCTTCCAAGTTGTATGACTAGCGTCATCCCTAAGGAAAAGTCTGGTGAAAAATGTGGTTTTATAACTCTGGAATTCACTAAGTTTTCTACACCTCAAATTGTGTAGTAACTCGGTGTTTTTGTCTCTAAGGTGAGAATGATCACCTATGAAATGGAGGGAAATGGTCAATATCAGGGTAGCTACAGCATCATGTATTGAATTATTGAACTCGTCAAGAATGGGAGCACCATTCTCATCGACTCGTATGGAGGTTAGGATATCTAACTGCTGCAAATTGGTGAGAAGATGATCCCACCAACCTTTAAGTTGACTAGTAAAACCAGCAATAAGGATTTCTGCAATGGCTTTGTCAGAAGTTCCCCACTGGGTTTTATAGGCATTGGCTGCCATGGTCATTTGCTGCAATACACCTAGGATGTTGTACTCAGACATTCCATCTATATTCCACTCATAGATAGAGGATGCATTATATCGAGATTGATTTAATGCATTAGGCCTGTTGTCTATGGTCAAATCAGGTGGAGACTTTACAGTTGGGAGTGCTAATTCCCAATGGATTTTATTGGCTTTAGGAATGGGTTCTTCTTTAAAGGCTTCTAGGTCAGAAGAGGCTATAGACACTTGGTCATGTTCTAATACTCCAATCTTGCTAGATTGTGGAGTATCAGGTGCTATTTGAACTTTGCTAGATGAGGAAGAAGCAGCTTCTATCCTATCTAGTTGTTCTCTAATGGCTTTAGCAAAATCTGATTTTGACTCTTGAACAAGCTTTTGACTAGTTTTCGAAACCTGGAAAGGTTTGAAAATAGGTTCTTTAAGCTTTTTGTCAGAATCCGATTTTGATGTAACAGTAGGAATGGTAATGGTTGACTTTTGGAATTGACTTTCTATCCTAGTCAATTGCTTTCCAATGGTATTTAAGTTAGTATTATAGAAATTATTTTGTTGAATAATACTACTTAAATTTGCATCAGAATCATTTGTTTTTGGAATTTTGTAAGGTGGGGCTCTAATCTCAATAGGAGGTTCACCATGATCAATAGTTAAACTCCTAAGAGGGGGATGTTCAGATTGTATGGTTCTATTGCTATCGGAAAGGTTCCACTCAAGGGGTTTTCTTCCTAATAGTAATACGGTTTGACTCTTTAAACGGATAAGAGATGTTGTTGTTTGAAGAATATATCTCAAACCAATCAAAAAACAATATATGAACTTTGTGTGAATTTACAAAATCATAATACTTTTCTTGAATTTCTTTTCTTTGGTTTAGAAAATGTTTGAAAAACCAAAGTCTTTTTTCTTTATTTAAATCTGAATAAAAATAATTGTGAAGAAGAGTTTTATCCAATTCAAAATCTTTTTGAATGACATTTATGATATTCTCAGTAACTGATGAGAATGTGGGAGAAGTCGGAGGAGAAGGTTCCTTCTCTTCCTGTCTTTCTCGACTAGTGCATATGGGATGGGGAACACTAGTGGCATAATTTACTGAATGAATGGAGGAACTAGGTATATCCGAAGTGGAAAACCTAGGTTTACTTTGAACATTTACCTGAGAGGGTATTTTTGTAAATTTTCTCTCCAATGAAGAGATACTTAAGTATGAACCTCTATCGGAGAATCTAGATGAAGTAGATCTCCTAAATGACAGTTTTACTTTACCATCTGAATACTGAGTCACATTTTGCAACTCTGTATTTGGCTCAAGTTGTTTTGGAATCACTGGTGCAGTGGCTCCTTCAAGAATCCATTCGTCTGGAAGATTCACATCTTTCCATTGGATTGGTTTTGGAATAACTGTGTTGGCTTTTGAAAGGTCAGTCTGCAAGAGAAGAGTCTCTTCTCTTTTTGACTGAAATCTATGTTGTGTGCTAAATGCAGAAATCATGGCTTTGTATGAGATTTTAAAAATCAAAGCTACAGGGACGGATCCCTCAATCATATGATAATTATGAGTTTTGATTTGTAAAATCATGCTTTTTAAAATATTTTTGTCTTTAAGAGAAATCGTTATGTTTGGATAACAATTAAATAAAATGGGACCTTTACACAGACTTGATTCTATACTACTTAGTAAAGAATCATCGAAAGAGATGAATCGGCCATCTCTCAAGACTGCAAGGATGGAGGTGTCAAGACCTTCTTTGGTCAGGGGTTTTATGCCTACTTGTATGAGACCGATATGAATATAATTAAAACTTTTTTCTCTTAATTTCTTTAAAGACTGCTCAGAAAACAAATGAATTGTTTCAAAAGGCTTTGAAAGGGTTATGTCACGTTCTTCTATTTTTATGACATAATCATTCTTTAAAAATCAAGCTTTTTTGTTTTATAAATCATATCTTTATTAACCTTGGGTAATTCCCAATTATCAATTGCTTTATTGAAGTCTTCAATAACAAATTCTTCAGAACTCACAACATTCTTTGAATCACTAGTTCTTCCAGAAGAAGAGCTAGAAAAGGATGATGCTCTACAGAGTAGAGAATCCATGGTTCAAAACTTATGGTCTACCTTAAGACCTATCGGTATGGCTACAGGTATGGGTTTACTGCCCTAAACGGAAATCTTATCATATGGCGGGACTTACTACCAGTAAAAAACTCACCACACAAACAAGGATTAGAAAAAAAAACACAAATTTTTAACACAAATTCTCTAAACTATAAAACACTTTCCTCCCCTTAGCTCTGATACCAGAAGGGAAATAATTGGTAAAGTTCTTTTGAAATGGGTTTTGTAATTTCAATATCTTCTTTGGGGGAAATTTGGTTTTGAGAAAGGTTTTGGAGAGCGAGCATAAGCTCAGGGGATTTGGTAATGGAACTCATCCATTGCTTTATTTGGTCATCAGTGGAAATGGCTTTGTATTTGGTCTCATGTTCATTCATATATTAAAATAATAATATATATATGAATAAATCGTGCCACTCTAATACATAAAAATCAAGAGTGATTTCATTCGAAATTCTTATATATTAATATGAGATGGCTCTGATACCAATTGTTAAAGAAAAATCAGTTTTTAAATTTTTATAAAAACTTCTATGATCGCTCTCATACCTTGAAATTTAGATTTTAAATATATAAGAATTTATAATATAGAAATCGTACCTTGAAAATCCGATTTGGCTTTTTCCGCTGAAGTGATTTAGGCTCTCAGATCACGATCCGTTGTTGAGTGTTAGAAAATGTATATTTATAAAGGAGAAAATCATCATTTTACGCTTCAAGTTTTACTAATACCCTTACTTTTATGTATGTAACCTTCTTGTGATTTAATTACGTGTGTTTTATTTTAATTACGTATTTTATGTATTTTAGGGGTATCATGGTCATTTCACAATAAATGAGAGATCAGACGGCAAAATGAATATTACTTTTGAACTCAGGACGGTCGAAAACCTTAGGAGGAGCATAAAAGGAAAAATAGCATTATTCACATGTACGGTACTGTCTACATTACTGTTCACGACACTGTTCACATAGACGGATTGATGATGTGGCATTAACTGATGATGTGGCATTGATTGATGTGGTGTCACGATCCTGTTGGACTAAAATTCTTATGCACTGTTGATCGATGACGTGGCAACATATCAGTGGACCAAAAATCTCGCGTACGGTACATGCATTACACAGGATTATTTTCAACCAAACCGCGTCACTATTCAACTCGGGTCAAACCGTGTTACTGTTCACCCGCGTGGTCAAACCGTGTACTGTTGACTGATGACGTGGCACAATCTTGAGCGTCCAAATTGTTTTTAATCCGATGGCCACGATTTACTCAATGTGTCTATAAAAAGGGGGCCTCTCCCCCTAATTTGATATCTCTGAATCCATTTTTGGACTCCATTTTCTATAATTCCTTCTCTATCTTATATGTTCTACGTATTTTAATAAATTTCCATTTTGTCCTAGTTCAATTGTGAGTAGGTAATTTTCTTTTAAGCTTCGGTTGAAGGTGAAGTCTCAACATGTGTCATGGGCTTTATTTGGTAAATTTATTTTCTCTTCCCCTCTAGTTTTTGTAGATTTTTTGACTTCTCGTCGACAAATAATAATAATCTTGTCTAGATACCGCCTTGGTTTCACCGGCTCTCTAGTATAAGGTTATTATTATTTGGCACGATAAGCCCTTAGCACCATATTGATTAGAGTGTGGTTCATGAGGTGTGGATTCCCCCCTCATGATTTAATTGGTATTAATAAGGAATATTTAGCCCATGATGCATGTTGATACGGATCCAGATACCCAAGTACGTCAATTTAATAGATTTTCACTTCAATTTACTCTTGCCATCTTAATTCGAATTTTAGGATAATCCAAATCATTTTCACCACAAATCCAACCACCCATTTAGAAAATTAATTCTACACACAATTAAAATTCACCTCTTTGTGGGATCGTCACTCGTCACCAATGATCTACACTACAATAGATTCGTGTACTTGCGAGTTCAATAAAATTTGCACAACATCCGTCACCACCACTCCTGTTAGATCACGATCCGCCACCAAATAATCTTCCAGGCTATGACTCAAATTTGATATGCACTTAACGTGTAAGCGCCTTTATCACCACTAAAACAACTAGCACGAGAAAAATTTTCTCTCAAAATTAGAGAGAAAAATATTTTTCTCTGATGTGTATATTGCGGTTCTCCTCTATTTTCTTGAGAGAAAATAAGCCTTTTTATATCTCCCTTTAGTGAAAACCTTAGGCTCCAAATAATAAAAATCAAAAGTCACGTTACTTGCTTTTTCTATAAGGGGTCCACATTGTAAAATAACATAAGGCCCCTTATACAGAAGCATATTAAATGGAGCCTCTCACTAAATGATATATTTAGGCTTTTGACCAAATAGCTAGTTATCTTGCTTATTAATCTAGTTGTGGTGCAGTCAATTAAATGAGCTAACCCGGTGATCATTTGAGAGTACACAATAGTGGCTACAATAATTAGGCCTGTAATTAAACTAGCCAATTTTTTAATTACAAATCTACTCTACTAAAATATTGGAACTTACCTTCATAATTGTATGCTCGAATAATAATTCATTCCAAGCCACATTGATTTCTTTATGTTGAAGTATGAACTACAAATTAGTTTACGACAAGTCGGTTGAAGACTCGTCAATACTATGCATGTCGGTTGGAGTCCTGAGAAGGCTGTGTCACAAGGATATTGTGTCATTTGTGTGTGCAAGACAAGCATGTGACTTCACATGTGATTCACTTAAACGGAATGACAACTTGAGCTACCATTTCATCACTTAGAGCAAACAAGATTACGACACATGGTCAGAGAGCTGATCAATATTCTGTTAAGGCTATTAACCAGCACGGGAAGCTGCTGGACTTTGTTACTGAACATAGGGGAAGTATGCTGATGACTGAGAGATCCTTCTAGATTGAGCATTGCTTGTATATATAGCCTGATATCTTCGAATACCGATATGTGGTGTATGTGTAATCTTCTCTGGAAAACTTGTGCTCTGTAAACTCTCATTCAAGTAAAGCTTGGGTTCTTTTTCCACATTGGATGTAGGCTTCCATGGCCGAACCACTATAAGCTTTCTCTATGTTGTCTTTATGTTCTTAGATTCATTCTTTGATTTGACTTGGTTGTTTAGGTCGTTAAACATTGTTTTAAATTCTAGGTTGGTAATTTATCATTTTAGATTCAAGAACCTTAATAGAGTGGATCTTGGTGAGCCATTAACAGTACTTTACTGGTTCTTGGCATAACAAATTGGTATCAGAGCTTTTCTCTGAAGTTCTTGATCTAAAATGGCTGCTCCCAAACTTGAGGTAGAAAAGTTTACGGGTGAAAATGACTTTCATCTGTGGAGACTCAAGATGAAAGCCTTGTTGGTACATCAAGGTCTAGATAAAGCCCTTGCCGAAGTCACATAATCCTAGAAACCTAGAAAGGTATCAGAGGAGGATCTGCCAGATGTGCTTGATAGGGCTCACAGTGCAATTATCTTGAGTCTTGAAGATGATGTACTCAGAGAAGTGGGAGGAGAGACAACTGTATCTGGATTGTGGCAAAAGCTTGAAGGCTTGTATACCAAAAAGTCTATGGCTAAGAGGTTAGCCACCAAAAAAGAAGCTTTACACATTGTAAATGGAAGAAGGATCATCAATCTCTGATCACATTGATGCGTTCAACAAGATTATTTTGGATCTTGAAGACATTAATGTAAAGATCGATTATGAAGACAAAACCATGATTTTGTTGTGTTCCCTACCAAGTTCTTATGAGCACCTGGTTCACACTCTCATGTATGGGAGACAGACTCTCTCAATGGTGGATGTAAAAGAGACATTGAATTCCAAGGCTGCAACTAAGAAAGAAACAAGTCATGGAGAAAGATTAACAGTTAGGGGAAGGCCAGAGAAGAGAGAATGTGGTAAGGGAAAGAATAAAATATCCAAGTCCAAACCTAAAAACATGAAGTGCTTCCATTGCCACAAAGAAGGCCTCTTCAAAAAAGACTGTCCAGAGAGGAAATTAAGAGCAAAGAAATAAAAGAGAAGACTGGTGATATTGTTGTTGCATCAGAAGGACAATAGTCTGATGGATATGACTCTGTTGGAGTTCTCATAGTCTCTGATGGCGTATCTAGAGGTAACTGGGTATTGGATTCTGGTTGCTCATTCTATATGTGCACTAATAAAACTTTCTTTAATAACTATAAAGCCTATGATGGTGGGATAATTGTAATGGGAAATGATGCTAGTTGTAGGGTAATTGGCAGAGGCACCATTAAACTGAAAATGCTTGATGGCACTATAAGAGAGTTAGCAAATATTAGACATTTCCCTGATTTGAAGAGGAATTTGATCTCTCTCTGCATGCTAGATAAAATGGAGTGTGTGATCAAGCTTGAGTCAAGTACTTTAAAGGTACTGAAAGGGTCTATGGTTGTTATGAAAATTTTAATATACTCGCAAGTGCACGAATCTAGAAATAGAATAGTGGTAACGAGGTCGAACCCACATGGATTGTTGAAAAGTCTAATTTAAATCTAAAATTAATATTAATTCTAATCTAGTTGAGCAAATTGAGTTTCTAATAAAATTAAACCAATTAAACTAAGAAAATAATTAAAGTAAAGCAGAATTCAATAGGAAAAAAATTACCAAGGTTTCATAATCTACCACTATTACTAGTAATTATCTAAATATTAATTAATCCCAAATTTTAGAGTGACAACTCGAAATCAATCTATGTCATCTCATGAATATAACAACTAAGCCCAAGTAATTAAATCTAATATAGGTTCTTTTTCTAGCTAATACTATGATATCTAAGAATTTCATGTAAACATATTGAATAACAAAGAGTCAAAGTTTTCCTAAGCACTCTATGTAAACAATTTAATGAAAGACATAAAATCAAAGATAATCATGTATAAACTTTATAGATCCAAGCATAGATTTAGTCAAATATTAATCCTAACAATCAATAATGCATGACAAAATTGGTGAAAAGATTTAATAACATCCAACTAATCATGTGAAACAAAAACCATAATCATTAAAGCACACATGTAGGGAATTAATTAAATAAAAAGATAATTATTTCATTAAATAGGGCTTCATCCTTAACCTCGGTATAAGAAAATTAGGTAGACATACTTGAATTAGGAGCAACAAAAAATATAAAATCAGCCATGGGAAAATTTAAGAGCTGCTTCCGTTGCTTTATTCTCTCTGTCTCGCGTCCTCCCTTTTGTTTCCGTCCCCTAACGAGTGCTCACTCCTCCAAAAGCCAAAAACTTAGTTTTCTTATATAACCTTTAAAATGGGCCCCACCTTGTCAATTCTAAATCCAAAAGGGTTTGCCCTTTTATTTGTTTTGCTTCACCACGTGTTGGGCACTTTGAATTGCAATAGGTTTCATTTTTCCATTTATGAAAGCCAAGTGCGGGTCCCTTCTTAAAGCTAAAATCAATTTCTCTCTTTTGTCCGCATGTGCATGATGAATTAACTTGTTGAATTTGGTTCCTTGGCTTGATTTCCACATGCATGTATGTCTAATTCCTTCCAAACATCAATTAATCTTTAATGCTTCCAAAATTGAGCTCTTTTATGCCCTTTTTATCCATAATCTCAAATCAATTTCCTATTCAATAAAATAATATAATTAATTAAAAATAACAAATAAAATAACTAGCAATTATATAATAAGGATAAAATATGTATATAAATTATGCTTATCAATGGTATTGATGAAAGGAAACTTAGACAATGGCATGTATGTTCTTCAAGGGTCTGTGATCACAGAAGATGTTGGAGTCTCAAATCAGAATCTAAAAAAAACCTTGTTGTGGCACTTTTGATTAGGCCATATAAGTGAGAGAGGTTTGAAAGAACTATCAAAACAAGGAGTCCTGGGTAAATACAAAATAGAGTCCCTAGAATTTTGTGAGAAATGTGTCCTAGGCAAGTCCTCAAGAGTTAAATTTAGTACTGGTGCACATGTTTCAAGAGGAACTCTAGATTATGTTCATGCTGATCTGTGGGGACCTGCACAGACAGCATCCTTAGGAGAGGCTAGGTACTTTCTATCTCTAATTGATGACTATTTCAGAATGGTGTAGGTGTATGTGTTGAAAAACAAAGATGAGGTGTTTGAACAATTCAAAACCTGGAAGACGCTGATTGAAACTCAGACCAGCATGAAGGTTAAAAAATATAGAACTGATAATGGTTTAGATTTCTATAACAAGAGGTTTGAGGATTTTTGCAGTAAGCATGGAGTCATGAGGCAAAGAACAATAAGATATACACCTCAGCAAAATGGACTAGCTGAGAGGATGAACAGAACCTTAGTTGACAAAGTAAGGTGCATGGTTATTCACTCTAAGCTACCTATATCCTTATGGGCTGAGGCTCTATCAACAACTTGTTATATTATGAATAGAAGCCCTTCAACTGGAATTAACTTCAAAACATCATATGAACTATAGTATGGTAAACTAGCAGATTATTCCAGCCTGAAGATCTTTGTCTGTCCAGTATATGCTCACATCAAACAAGGTAAATTAGAGCCCAGGGCATTGAGGTGTGTGTTTCTTAGTTACCCTGAAGGTGTAAAAGGGTATAAACTATGGTGCATAGACTTGAAGCCTCCAAAACCAATCATCAGTAGGGATGTAGTATTTAATGAAGTTGAGATGCTTCAACAATTAGTATCATTAAAGACTACCAATACAAAACTGGAAGATAAAGATAAGAAGTCTTATTTTGAGGTGGAGCTGTCAAACTCAAACTAGATACAAAGAACAAGATCAGAAGCTAGAAAAGTAACAGGCATGGAAATACATGACACTAAGACTGAAACAACAAGTGATCAGGAGAGAAGTGATGATTATCAGTTAACAAGGGATAGAGAAAAGAGAGTTATAAGACCTCCTAGAAGATATGCATATGCAGATTTTATTTGCATTTGCATTAACAGTTGCACATGAAATTGCAGCAGATGAACCCAGAACATACTCAGAAGCTATTAACAGTAATAAGGCAGATGAATTGATCAAGGCTATGGATGAGGAAATGATGTCCTTGAGAAAAAATCACACTTGGAATCTCATTGAAAGACTAGTAAACAAAAGGGTAGTGGGATGCAAATGGATTTATAGGGTTAAGGAAGGTATACCCGGTGTTGAACCACAAAGATACAAAGTCAGGTTGGTTGCAAAAGGCTTCACTCAGAAGGAGGGGGTTGACTTTACAGAAGTTTTTTCCCTAGTGGTGAGACATGCTTCCCTGAGGATCCTGTTATCTGTAGTTGTTGTAAAAGACATGCATCTGGAGTAGATGGATGTGAAGACTGCTTTCCTACATTGTGAAATAGGATGAGATGATAGTGATAACTCAACCTGAAGGTCATGAGGATCAAGAAAAGGCTGATCATGTATTTCATCTAAGGAAGTCACTATATGGACTAAAACAGTCTCCAAGATTATGGTACCTGAGATTTGACAAGTTTATGTCAGAACATGGGTTTCAAAGGAGTAGTTTTGACTGCTGTGTTTACTTCAAAACCATAAAAGGTGGTGACAAGATTTATTTACTGCTCTATGTAGATGACATGTTAATAGCTTGTAAGGAGATGGAGTACATCAATGATTTGAAACAGCAGCTGAGCAATACATTCGAGATGAAGGATCTAGGTGCTGCAAAGAAGATCCTTGGTGTTGAGCTTATAAGAGACAGACAGAATGGTATCCTAAGCCTAACACAGAACAAATACATCAGGAAAGTACTTGAGAAATTCCATATGGATAAATGTAAATCAGTGCAGACACCATTACCAGCTCATTTCAAACTATCCTGTCAGCAGTGTCCAAACTTTGATTCAGCAAAGGCTAAAATGACTAAGTTTCCATATTCAAGTATTGTTGGATGTCTGATGTATGCAATGGTCCTGACTAGGCCTGATCTCTCTCATGCAGTGAGTGTAATAAACAGGTATATGGCAAACCCAGGAAAAGAACATTGGAGGGCTGTTGTATGGATCTATGGGGCTGAGAAACATGCAGAGGTTTGTGTGGAAGGCTATATGGATGTAGATTATGCTGGAGATCTAGATAAAAGAAGGTCTTTAACAGGTTTTTTGTTTATGCTAAATGGCTGCACTATAAACTAGAAAGCTTCACTGTAGAGTGTTGTTGCTCTGTCTACAAATGAGGCAGAATATATAGCAGCTGCAAAGGCAATAAAAGAAGTTATATGGCTTATAGGGATGGTGACAGAGCTGGGATTTGAATAAAAGTAAATTACAGTTCATTGTGATAGCCAAAGTGCTATATGTCTGAGTGAGAATCAGATACACCATGAGAAGACCAAGCATATTGATATCAAGCTTCACTTTGTCAGATTGGAAGTATCAAAAGGTGTGGTTAAATTGGTTAAAATACACATGACAACAACATTGCTGACATGCTTACCAAGGCTGTACTAGGAGCTAAGTTTGAGTTCTGCTTGAACTCAGCTGGTATTTACAGGATATAGTCTGCAGATAAGGAGTGGAAGGGTGAACCCGAAGAGTGAATGATTTTGAGTTCAAGGTGGAGAATGTTGAAGTATGAACTACAAATTAGTTTACGACAAGTCGGTTAAAGACTCGTCAATACTATGACATGTCGATTGGAGTCCTAAGAAGGCTGTATGACAAGGATATTGTGTCATCTGTGTTTGCAAGACAAGCATGTGACTTCGCATGTGATTCACTTAAACGGAACGACAGCTTGAGCTGCCGTTTCATCACTTAGAGCAAACAAGATTAAGACACGTGGTCAGGGAGCTAATCAGTGTTTTGTTAAGGTTGTTAACCAGCGCGGGAAGCTGCTGGACTTTGTTACTGAACACAAGGGAAGTATGCTGATGATTGAGAGATCCTTCTAGATCGAGCATTGCTTGTATATATAGCATGGTATCTTGGAATACCGATATGTGGTGTATGTGTAATCTTCTCTGGAAAACTTGTGCTCTATAAACTCTCATTCAAGTAAAGCTTGGGTTCTTTTTCCACAATGGATGTAGGCTTCCATGGCCGAACCACTATAAGCTTTCTCTGTGTTGTCTTTCTGTTCTTAGATTCATTCTTTGATTTGACTTGGTTGTTTAGGTCGTTAAACATTGCTTTAGATTGTAGGCCGGTAATATATCATTTTAGATTCAAGAACCTTAATAGAGTGGATCTTGGTGAGCCATTAACAATACTTTACTGGTTCTTGGTTTGATTTACTGGATAATCGTTTGTACCACATCATAAATTAAACCGATATCTCAACTGTCTAATTGATTTAATTACATCTTATTCCTTGATATTTACTGGTTTTCTCTAATGATCATTTTCAACATAATAAATATGTTGACACACTCTGGCCAGAGAATTCTATGATCAAGTGCCTAAAACCCATAAAGAGATGTGTTGTACAAATTCTATATTGTTAATCTGTAACTCCAATATTCATAGTTGCTCCCACCAAGATACCGGGTAATCTTGACTACAAGTGTGTGTCGTGCCCATTGGTAACTCAAATGAAATAACAATTACAATCCTGAAATTATAACTAACACAAGATTAAGATTACAGTAAAATCAATGCATATGAGATTTAATAAGTCTGACAGTCATTTCAAGATTAATTAAATCTCATATGTGATCCAGCTCAATTTAGTCAAACCACATCAGTAAATTCATACATGATTAAGACAAATCATTCAAAGAATTTACTACAGTCTAAACATAAATAGAGCACCCAACTCTATTTATCAACTGCAAACTTAATTTATTTAATCATAAGATAACTTGTATTTATGTCTTCTGTGAATCCATCTGATGATCACATAAATATATATAATATGATTAAACAGACCTTTTTCAATATATTTATCCAATTGAAAATATATCAAATATTATATTAATTAGAAAACAAATTAATATGCTTTAAAAGAGCACATAATCCCAACAGAGGTAAAATAACCTATTTAATCCCCAAAAACTCTACTTAAAATATAAGCAGCAGCAACAACAAAATTAAAAAAAAGCTTTTGAGATTAAATAAACTGTTATGGTCATTAGATATGCAATACCAAACATGCATTTAATAATCCTCCTACTACTATAGGAATTAGGTTGATTGCCATTGGTCCATTAAAAAAAGGTGGGACTATTAGCACTCTAAACATTATTTTAAACACTCTATTACCTTGTACACTCGTATACTAATTTTAAAAGATTAAGTTTTACTTTGTACACTCTTTTTAGTTTCCAAAAAATATTCTTACTTGAACGATTTAAATTAATTACTTTATTTACTTGAAACTCCAATAAAACTATTGAATGCACCAATTTTAAGAGATTTAGCAACAATATAACCAATCTTGTTGTAAACAAATTATTTTACACAATTTTAATTAATAATTTTATATTTATTTATGTTCAATATTAGATTTTACACCAAGAATGACTTGCAATGAAAACATCATAATAAAAAGTATTCTATAAATATTAAACAAAAAGGGAAAAGGAGGAGGAGGAGGCGGTGGAGATCACGAAGAAGACGATTGAAATGGGTCGAAAGCCAACAAAAAAATGGCCATTTGAAGTAATTATGTTTTATTTCATTTTTGAAAAGAATAATCACTTATATTTTGTGGTCAAAACTTTTTATATATATTGATTTCCTCATTTCTTATCTAAATACTAATTAAGATATTGGAAATAAAAGTTTCAGGGTTTAAAGAATGGGAATTACATAGTAAACAACGAGTGTCCTACGTGTGTGACTACGTGGGTGATAAAAGTAATTATGTAATATTAATTATAATAAATTATCCTTAATATGGTGGATATATTTTTAATAAATTTTTTTATCAAAATCTGAGTGTTTACAGTAAATTATATAGTGGAAATATCTCCACCCTTAAAAAAAAATGATACTACGTATAAAGTTGTAAAGTAACAATTCAAAATCAGGTTAATTATTTTAAAATCAATGATATTTACCAAAATGGTTATATCGAAAAAGTGAGACTGAACTTGATGAAAATCAAAGTAACATGGTTTGATCTTACATTAATTCTATCAAGACTATGTTAGCTAATAGCATTTAGTTTCTTTACTATTTTTTTCTTAATTTTACTGTTGAATTATAACAACCAAATTCCTATGTGTGTGTATATATGTTGGGGAAAAATTAGGTTTTTTATTTTTTTATAGAACATTTTTAAGATCGCTCTCATATAATATATAAGAATTTGTAATCTATAAATCATACATTGAAAATCCAATTTAGCTTTTTCTGCTGAAATGATTTAGGCTCCCAGATCACGATCCGTCACCACCACTCCTGTTAGATCACGATTTGTCACCACCACGCTTGTTAGAACACGAACTGGCACCAATGATCTTCCAGGTTATGACTCAAGTTTGATCTGCACTTGACGTGTAGGTGCATTTATCACTACCAAAATAACTAGCACGAGAAAATTTTTCTCTCAACAATAGAGAGAAAAATATTTTTCTCTGATCTGTATAAAGTGGCTGCTCAAATTTTCTTTAGAAAAAATAAGCCTTTTTATATCTATCTTTAGTGAAAACCCTAGGCTCCAAATAATCCAAAATCCAAACTCACGTTACTTGCTTTTTCTATACGGGACCCACCTTGTAAAATAACATAAGGCCCCTTACACACAAGCTAATTAAATGGAGTCTCTCACTAAATGATATATTTAGGCTTTTGACCCAAATAGCTAGTTATCTTGCTTATTAATCCAGTAGTGGTGCAGTCAATTAAATGAGCTAATCTGGGGATTATTTGGGAACATACAATAGTGGCTACAATAATTAGGCCTGTAATTAAACTAGCCCAATTATTTAATTCCAAATCTACTCCACTAAAAGATTGGAACAGACTTCTATAATTGTATGCTCGAATAATAATTCGTCCCAAGCCACATTGATTTCTTTACTGCACAATCATTTATACCACATCGTTAATTAAATTGATATCTCAACTGTCCAATCAATTTAATAACATCTTTTTCCTTGATCCTTACTGGTTTTCTCTAATGATCATTTTCAACATACTAAATATGTTGACACACTCTGGCCAGAGAATTCTATGATCAAGTGCCGAAAACCCATCAAGAGATGTGTTGTACAAATTCTATATTGTTAATCCATAACTCCAATACTCATAATTGCTCCCCCAAGATATCGGGTAATCTTGACCACAAGAATGTGTCGTGCCCATTGGTAACTCAAATGGAATAACAATTACAATCATGAAATCATAATTAACTCAAGATTAAGATTACAGTAAAATCAATGCCTATGAGATTTAATAAGTCTGACAATCATTTCAATATTAATTAAATCTCATATGTGATCCCTGTTCAATGTAGTCGCACTACATTAATAAATTCAGTGATTTAGACAAATCATTCAATGAATTCATTACAGTTTATACCTAAATAAAGTGCCCAACTTTATTT
This sequence comes from Citrus medica, assembly GCA_002013955.2. Taxonomy (NCBI): domain Eukaryota; kingdom Viridiplantae; phylum Streptophyta; class Magnoliopsida; order Sapindales; family Rutaceae; genus Citrus; species Citrus medica. The sequence goes on from MKYO02016900.1 coordinate 61,964, forward strand.
ATCAACTGCGAACTAAATTTATTTAATCGTAAGATAAGTTATATTTATGTCTTCTGTGAATCCACATGTTGATTACATAAATACATATAATATGATTAAATGGACTTTGATCAAAATATTAATGCAATTAAGATATTTGAATAAAATACCTCATTAATTTTATTAATAAAAAAATATTTATTACAATTAAATAAACACATAAGCTTTTAAAGAGCATATTTTCCCAACAATATATCTTTTAGGTGCTTTTATTTATTTATTTTTAAAAATATACAAAATTTGAAACAGTGCTGAACATATTTTTTTGTACACCTTAAAATAAAGAGTAACGATAGAACCATAACCACTTTGTACAAATAAAGTGTGTTGAAATTTACGTGGCATGAGGATTGGTTATATGAAATTATTATGGGACCACGTAATTAAAAAAATAATTGTTATAACTTTGCAATCAATCTTTTCAAATTGCATCAATTTGTATATATTAACTTGTACGAAATTATTTATGACTCTATTAATATTGTAAAATAAATATCCAATGTGATTTTAAGATAATCAGATAAATGACCTCAAGGGCGTGGTTGGGTTGATAACAACCTCAACCTTGTAGCTGCTGTCCACCCTACATGAACGAAAAAAAAAATTATTTAAGTTTTTCCTACCGTTCTTACTTTTTTAAAAGAAAAAAAACAGATAAAGATATAAGATCCCACATGTAGATAACCAATAATCATATGTAATGTGAACAGTTCATGTTATCATTTTAATAAAACATCAACAGTTCGGAAACAAGCCTCTGAACGCGCAAAATAAAATATTATATCTTTAATTTCATGGATCTTATCTAAGCTTTTGCCTCTTTCTTTTGGAAGTTTTATAGTTGACACATGTATTTCTTGTCCCTTATGAACTGACACTTTATTTTAAAACTCACGAATACATGGACAAAATAGAATGGAAAAGAAATAGACAAAAACTCTCGGTTGAATCTATGTGGAAGAACGTCATCCACACAGTTGTTTTCATTTGGGTCTATATGAGAGCGATAGCCACAATATTATCTTCCAATATAAAAACATGCTTATACAGACTCTTACGTCAATTGACATGGAAACTCCGTATAATGTGTGTGTTGGCGTGTGTTTATATGTATACAGAGGAAGGGTACAAGCGAACATCTAATACTAGTCATTAGTGGACACACTTCCTCGTCTACCCATGGCTTCTGAAGGGAGCTGCCAGCAGCCTCACTTTGTTTTGTTCCCTTTTCTAGCTCAAGGCCATATGATTCCTATGATAGACATAGGTAGATTGTTAGCTCAGAATGGAGCTGCTATTACTATTGTCACCACGCCAGCTAATGCAGCTCGTTTCAAAACAGTTGTTGCTCGTGCCATGCAGTCTGGGCTACCACTCCAACTTATTGAAATGCAATTTCCATATCAGGAAGCCGGAATACCAGAGGGCTCTGAGAATTTTGACATGCTTCATTCAACGGACTTGCTATTCAACTTCTTCAAGTCGCTTACACTCCTTCAATTGCCACTTGAGAATCTGTTAAAAGAGCTAGCACCAAAGCCAAGCTGCATAGTCTCTGACATGTGTTATCCTTGGACTGTTGACACTGCTGCCAGGTTCAATATTCCTCGTATATCATTCCATGGATTTTCTTGCTTCTGTCTCTTGTGTTTGTACAACTTGCACACATCCAAGGTTCACGAAAATGTTACATCTAATTCTGACTACTTTGTGGTGCCTGGCTTGCCTGATCAAATTGAAATGACTAAAGTTCAAGTCCCACTAATGCGTGAGAACTCGAAAGATTTTGGGGAATTGGTTTTAGCAGCTGATATGAAATCATATGGGATTATAATAAATACTTTTGAAGAATTAGAGTCGGAGTATGTGAAAGAATACAAGAAAACCAAAGGAGGGAAAGTATGGTGTCTCGGCCCTGTTTCACTTTGCAACAAACAAGACATAGATAAGGCTGAGAGGGGTAAAAAGGCAGCAATTGATGTCTCTGAATGCTTAAACTGGCTGGATTCGTGGCCACCTAACTCGGTGGTGTACGTTTGTCTTGGAAGTATTTGTAATCTAACATCTTCGCAAATGATTGAGCTTGGTTTAGGTCTAGAAGCCTCTAAGAAACCATTTATTTGGGTTATCAGAGGAGGAAATAACACATCTAAAGAAATACAAGAGTGGTTATTAGAAGAAAAATTTGAGGAAAGGGTTAAAGGAAGAGGCATTTTGATCCTCGGATGGGCTCCACAAGTATTGATATTGTCACACTCTTCAATTGGAGGGTTTTTAACACATTGTGGTTGGAACTCATCTCTTGAAGCGATATCAGCCGGCGTACCCATGATCACATGGCCACTTTTTGGGGACCAATTTTGCAACGAAAAGTTGATTGTGCAAGTTCTAAATATTGGGGTGAGGATTGGTGTGGAAGTTCCCTTGGATTTTGGGGAGGAAGAAGAGATTGGGGTATTGGTAAAGAAGGAAGATGTTGTAAAGGCTATTAACATGCTTATGAATGAAGGAGGGGAAAGAGAGAACCGAAGAAAAAGAGCCAGAGAATTCCAGATGATGGCAAACAGAGCAACAGAAGAAACAGGATCTTCTTCCCTCATGATTAAACTAGTAATCCAAGATATCATGCACCAACCACATAGCGATCACCAACATATAGATAACGCCTGAGAGATTAATTGCTTAATTTGTTTCATGTGTACTTGTTAATTCACTTATCTATTATGGTATTATTGTCAAATTTGTGTTCATCTATTATGGTATTATTGTCAAATTTGTGTTCATCCATTGATTAGACGTGCATTATTCTGTGATTATCAAGGAACCCTGCCCAACAACTATTTATGATTTTACGCTATAAGAAAACTATCAATGGATAACGAAAAAAAAACCTATCAAAGGCGGGTGGACAACAGTAACATTATTCGTCATTTATGTTCCTGTTACTCTATTATAATAGAAAAAAAAATTGTCATTAATTTATGATAGTGTTTAGATGTCATATGTTGTCATAATAAAAATAATATATTAATTAATTTTTTGTGGGAAATTTGTGTTTTTAAAAAAATTGAAATTTTAGTGGGAAAATTGATTTTCGCACATGAATTATAATGCAGTAAATTTTAGCGGGTAAATATTTAGTTTGTGACGAAATTTATGATTGATATTTTCTTTCATTAAATATTTGTTTGTGAATAAATTTATGATTAATATTTTGTCACAGGGTCTAAATTTATCTTGAAAGAAAATATGAATTATTTGATTTAAATTTATGCATTCTTGCATTTGAAAATCAATCACAAATTCAATATGAATAAAAAATTAAATTATACATTCTATTAAGTCCAAAAGCACTTTAAATTAATTACATCATCCAAAAACACTTGTATCCAACATTTATCTCATTCAGTATTAATTCAGAAGATAAATTCCAGTAACTAAGAGCAAATGTTTCAAATTTTACAAGCTTAAAAGCCATGAAATCTTGTAGGGCATAACTTCTCCCATATTTTCAGTAAATTTCCAGTGCATGAACTACCATTGTCAACAATACTAGTAAAACTCCCAAGTCCAGCAGCTTCTTTCAACCTACATATGCAACACCAATTGAATATACCAGCACTATCATTATAAAGAATTAACTACTACAATAAACTCCTAAGTTTTAGATACAACATAATCATTAAAAACGCATACTCAATTTGCATGTGCAGCACCAATAAATATAACCAACATATCATTATAAAGAGTTATCTACCTAGTTCAAGAAACCTAGGTAGCTAGCTATGTCACTATTATTGTCACTTTGTCTAAAATATTTTGAATTGTCAAAGCGAGAATGCATCTGCTCCATAGATTCAGGGAACGACACACGTGATTCATGATCCAATAGATAACTAATCTCAATCAACTTGTCTTTAATGAATTATAATATAATAAGAAGTAATAAAAATGTTTGTTTATAGTTTCAGATCCATACTAACTATTTTTTGTTGTGTTAATAATTTCAAAACAATGGTTAGCCCACTCCAAACGAACTTTATCTGCTTCAGCTTGAGTGTATTTGTGTAAATTTTATTGAACTCGCAAGTGCACGAATCTATTGTAGAATAGATTAATGGTGACGAGTGTCAATCCCACGAGGAGCTCGCTTTTAATTGTGTGTAGAGTTAATTTTCTAAGTGGGTGATTGGATTTGTGGTGGAAGTGATTTACATTATCCTAAAATTTAAATTAAAATGGCGGGAATGAATTGAAGTGAAATATATTAAAATTGAAGTGCTTTGGTATCTGGATCTGCATCAACATGCACCATGTGCTTAATATTCCTTATTAGTGCTAATTAAATCATGAGGGGGGTTTCCACTCCTTATGAACCACACTCTAATCAATATGATGCTAAGGGCTTATCGTGCCAAATAGTAATAATCTTACATTAGGGAGCCGGTTATACCAATGCGGTATATAGATAAGATTATAACTATCTGTCGACGAAAAGTCAAAATATCTACAAAAATCAAAGGAGAAGAGAAAGTAAATTTACCAAATAAAGCCCATCGAACATGTTGAGACTTCACCTTCAACCCAAGTTTGAAAGAAAATTAGTTACTCATAATTGAAATAGTGGTAAAATGAGAATTTATTAAAATACGTAGAAAATACAAGATTGAGAAGAAATTACAAAAAATAGAGCTCAAAAATGAATTCAGGGGTGTAAAATTAGGGGGGAAGCCCCATTTTTATAGATACACTAAGTAAATCATGGTTATCGGATTAAAAATAATTTGGACGCTCAAGATTGCGCCACGTGTCAACAGTACGCGGTTTGAATAGTAACACGGTATGCACAGTGAGGCGGCTTGAATAGTGACGCGGTTTGGTTATAAATAATTATGTATATATGCACGCACCGTACGCACGATTTTCGGTCTGCTAACATGCTGCCACATCACTGATCAACAGTACATAAGAATTTTAGTCCAATAAGATCGTGACACATCATCGGTCAATATCATTTCATCGGTCAATGCCACATTATCGTTTCGTATATGTGAATAGTAACACGGACATTACCGTACATGTGAATAGTACCATTTTTCTTTTTATGCTCCTCCTAAAGTTTTTTACTATCCTGAGTTCAAAAGTGATGTCTGTTTTGCTGTTTGATCTCTCGTTCATTGTGAAATGACCATGAGGCCTCTAAAATACATAAAATACTTAATTATAATACAACATACATAATTAAATCACAAGAGACTTAAATACATAAAAGTAGGGATGTTAGTGAGACTTAAAAATATACATTTTCTAGCACTCAACATTTATATGGTCTTTCCATGGAACTAAAACCATAAAATCAAGATTGTCAAATTTCTATAACAATGCAATAGATATGGTATAAACCAATCATATGATATTATGCATCACTAACTCACATTATTCATTAGCAAACTAAGGTTTGTTGTAATGTCCTTCATGTACCTCAAGACCTAATAGCTACATTCCATGCTTCCTAGTTGTTGAGGGGTCTATTCATAGCTATAAACCAAAACAGTAATTATAAATATACTTTATTTTAGGCTTAAAGTGATAGGCACATAACATTTTACTTCTTTACCTTTACAAATCTCATCTTAGAGCCATGATGAAAGATCCATATTTCCTTACAATCCTCGGCTGAGAACAGTGTTATAGCACTATATGATAAGGTACAATAGTTAAAGTATTGAAAATATATTAAAGAAAGCGAGAATATGAGGATTATGAAATGAAAAGAAATACATACAATTAAATCAGCTGCTCTAAATTAGAATCAGGAGCATTGTATCCCTTAGGATCCAAATAAAACACTTTTTTTTCACCACATCAAACACAACTAAAACCCAATGGAAGCCAAAATAGAAAAAGGAAACGAAAAAAAAAGCAACAATTATGAAAGACAAGCTAAAATGAACTAATAATGATAAGAACAATTTATTACAGTTTGAAATTTTCAGACCTGAGATTGTATAGCATGAATAAGAATTGTCCTTTATGGTTTTTTTTCAAGCACTTGCACACAACTTCTACTTTGCTAGGATGGGAAATGCATGGTATTTGTCTAGGATAGGGTGACACAAAACCTGGACATATGAAGCCAAATGGTCTTGTTCTTTTTTTTTTTTTGGGATAATTGAGTCATACAGCAACCTGAGATAATAGAGACAAAATTACCGAAAACTTATCATTAGACAAGTATTGCAACATCATATAAACTAATTGATGTGTAAAGAAAAACAAAAATCTCTTATGCAATATATACTTCAATAGCATTAACTCTTATAACTTGCATCGTCAACATTGCATCCCACTTTATTTTCCCAACATGGGTCACAATACCTTGTAGTTAAAATACATCGTTATCAATTCAATATGGAATCCAACTGGATGGAGGCAAGTACATGTCACACAATTTTTCAAAGAGTTGCAGCATTAGATGATTGTTTTTGTGCTTCGTCGCCGCATGCCTAGTGTTTCTCGACACATGCTGTACTACACATTTCTTCCTTTTGTTTTTGTTCAAATTTGCAGCCCTTGTTCATGGGCTATCAAGTGGAACTTGCCATACACCATCAACTAATTCTACCTTCTCCTAAAATAATGCCTTTCTAGAACTATTAGGCTTTGGTTTTTCCTTATTATTTGTATCGCCTACTAGCATGTCAGTGTTAAGTCTTCAACTTTTTCTTGGGATGACAATAGTGTTTCTTGTTGTCCCTCTTTTCTTCTTAGGTGTATCATTTTCATAAGTTTTTTCTCACTTTTCCTCTCTTTTTTTAGGTGGGGATTTCCTCTCCCGCCTAGTCGAGTTTTCTAAATTAGGAGGCTCCTAAAAACTAGAATGTCAAATAGCAACTCGATAAACCCACTAACATATTTTATGCACTTAAGTTGAATAAAAAGCAAACTAACCTTCTGTTCAACTACATCCATCTTTCCATTATCTTTTTCTTCCAAGTAATCAACAACACCATGGTTAGGAACTGGTAGGAAGGTGCAGCTTCCCATATCTGAGTGGCGACGTGTCTTTTTTAGTTGTTTGGTGATTTCCTCCAACTGACTTTCAATTGATTTCTTCCACGCATCCAGGTTAGTCTCTGTAGCATGGTTTTTATATACATAAACTGTGTGATAGTACTTTGTAGGTGTTACAAATTTACCAAGCCCTTGCATATGGCCAGTTCGAGGAAGCCTTCCCAATGATTGTGTAAGTATGTTGTTTCTTCCATCCCACTTCAGTGAGCCGTTCCCAGCCTCATTTTTCAGCTTTTCTTATCACCATCAGAAATAAGTTAGTAATAATATAAAGGTTTTAGTTTGCTCAGGCTAAACTAGTTAAAGAACATTTAACTTTATTGAAGATCCTTACAATTTTCATAATCTTCATCGTTTCAGAGTTGTAACCCCCATTTTTCATTCGTTAAACTGTCTTCCAAAATTCACTCTTTGCCACTAAGTCTTCTGAAAGATTGGTTTCTGAGCATTAGTGGATAAAAAAGTCATATTATTTTAGTCCACTTAATAATTATTATTTTAAACAAATTAACTAGTATAACTTTATAGCCATGTACTTCCCATATCTTGCATCAATCCAATGCATCCTCTTCGACTAAGTTGATGATTCGACTTGTTGAAGACTCTTTTTTCCTTATTAAGACAATTGACTTTCTGAAAAATTTAAAAATATTATGGTGTTTATTGTCATATCTACAACAAATATTAACAAGTGACAAAACCAAGTTAAAGATACTCACTTAAAAGGCATTAGATATACGTTGATCGACAAACTTCATCCAAACAGGTTTCTTGATTTAGGGATAATCAATTGGGTTCTGTATAATCTCTTTCGATCTCATGTGAATGGCACATTGTACTTTCTTGTCAGCATGTTCTTGAAGTTACGAAATGCATGCCCAATTGACTGTAACAGCTGCCTCTTACTTTTAGAATGAAAGATAAAGTACTCCTAATACTATATATGATGTTACAATAATTACATACAAGAACCGAACAATCACCAGAATTAATAAAAATAAAGAGTGTCATATTTGTTTATGCTTGGATTCATAACAGACCAAAAGGTTTCTTGATTTTTCATTTTCTTACTTTTTTCCCTTGAATGTTTAGTTATTTTTTTTAACCAAATATCACCTTTAAGATCAATACAATACAATTTGGACATTTACCTAAATGGATTCCCATAAACACTCCTTTGTCTCAGCTTGAACTTTACGCCAATCAGGAAATAAAATCAAAACCAAAGTACGAACTAAGACTCCATGATACGAAGCCAACTCAGTGGCTTCATCACTAGCCAAAACTCCTAGTACATTATATTGTACGACAATCATCCTTTTCCTCATTTTCAGCTTTTTGTTCTGCATACAACACGTATTCATGCCTCTAGTCGAATTACTACTCTCTATAGCATCCATATCAGCACCTTCAATAGCGTAAGCAACACCTTCCATACCAGCCGCACCAGCAGCAGTACCTTCCATGTTCCCTTCATCTTCTTCAAAGTTAGAGCCCGTAGCATATAGGGGGACATCAGGATTAGCACCATCATCAAATAGATCATCATAATCATCATTGTAACGCTAAATTTCCATGATTTTTAAATTATGGAAATTTTGTTTTATTAGAAATTACAAATGGCATTTTTGCCCTTATTAATAAGGATTCATGGGGGGTAATTGTGGAAAACACTTATTTTTACCATATTAATGGAGCTTCATAAGACTCCCTATAAATTCATATTTTTTTTTCATTTTCCATAAATCCACAATGTTTTCTTCTATTTTCTCTACTGGTCATTACTCATTCACTCATACCCTAAGATTCAAACCATTGCTTAGGAGAGAATCTTAACAGTTGGTAAGTTTTACTCTCTCTGCTCTCCACAAGTTTTCCTATCACTCTATTAAGGTTTTTATTAACATGGTTTTAGATTGTTACAGACCATTATGCATGTTTTAGGATGTGTTTAAGTTGTGTTTAGGGCTTTGATTTATTGTTGAGTTGTTAATCAATCATTGATGCAGTAAACACATTAGACAATTCTGGATAACATGAATATTTTGAAATTAAACATATACATTTATGAATGATTCCTAAGAAGAACCTTATCTTTCTGAAAACTAGCCATGTAGAGCTTATTGAATAAATGTTTTTTTCATAAGATTTGACTTCATTTTCAATTTTATACGTATTTTCAAAACAGACACTGCTACACTGTAAAACTGTGACTTCAGCAGAATATAAAACTGCAAAAATTTATTTGTAGTACCAAAACAATTTAAAAATTCTGAAATTTTAAACAGAGATTAATATGTGTCTCGTATTCTTAATTTTAATTTTATAATTTTCTGAGTAATTTCTGATTTTATAAGAATCTCGGAACCTGTTCGGTGTAGTTAAGGCACTTCAAAACAACTTAAAAATTGTCAAGAAACAAATAGTTTTGGGCATGTTTTTGGCATTGGATCTTCTTGAAAATTTATATGATATACCCATGGATGTCTAGAATAGTTATGTAAAATATTATGTCATTCTAATTTTTATATTAAGAGTTAAAATTTTAAGAATCAGACTTGTATGGGTATGAACTAGAAAATCAAGTTTCTAAAATAAGTTCTTAATAGTCATATCTTGTATTTGTTTAAGGTGTCGGTGGTGTTTGAGGCCCTTAGAGGCTTAGAGGACTGTTAGATCAATTCTTTTATCGAGGTAAGTAACTTCATTCCTAATGTTATGGATATGTATGATTATTTTGATATTATTATAAGTATTTTTTTATACTACTTAAAAGATTAATTTATTTTTATAACAAAATTAGTTTATGTAAATTTTTCAAATAAAAAAAATGATGTTGTTTTTATTTTTATTTTTTAACAAAATATTATAAATGCTTTTAAATATGTAATTTATTTTGTTACATGAATACCTTTTATTATTTTGTTTATAAAATATTTTGTAAGCCTAAATTATTGTTATAGATATTTATGAATCGAATACGAATGTTTTGTGCCAAAGTACGATTTAAATTATTTATGATTGTACAGAGGCCACCTCTTTATACTATATAGGAGCCATGATGAGATTAAGGATAAAACTATCACAAGCACATGAGATGAGGCATATTTAGATCCTACTCAAGTTCCCGTCGGACCTGTTACAAGAGCTCGAGTAAAAGAATTCAAAGAAGCACTTAATGGATTGATTCAAGTGACTTAGGATCAATCAAATTCGTGGAGGCTCATTGAAGGAATCACACATGATAAATGCATAATTCAGGATCTTGAATCCAAATAATCACTTCCATGAAATAGGGAGTTGGCTTGCACATTATGGCGGGAAAATATATTATTTTCCTTTTTCAGATACTTTCCTGTTTCTTGAGGAGGCTATTGGGGAAACAAATAAGTTATTTCTATTTTAATTGCCTAGTTTCCATTTAATTGATGTAAGCCAATTAGGATCCTGATTTGATTTAGATTCTTTTCTATTTACTTAGATTAGGATTCTGATTTGGTTTAGATTCTTTCCTATTTACTTATATTAGGATTCTAATTTGATTTAGATTTTTTCCTATTAGGGAAGATTCAGAGTCTGATTTGGTTTTTTATATAGGATTTATTTCCAAAACTTCTTGTAACCAACCCTATATAATGTACTTGAATCCAATAAATAGGGGGGAAGTTTTTGATGCAATTGGTGAGAGAGTTAATTCTCTTTGGTTCTTTACAAACTCTTTGAACTTATCGAATTTCCGCAGCGTTCAAACTTTTGACTTATGAATCAGACCATCCATAGTTGATTGTGGCATCTTCACATACCAAGGTTCATGCTTTCAATAAGCATTGGGTCGAGATTCCATTCAATTCATTATTTAAATTTGATCTTGGGAACTAAATTGATTAAGGTCGCGTCAGTTCTTGACGGGGTTTGTATCATTTGGTATCAGAGCCTAGGCACCAAGGTCAGATCCATCTATCTTTTTTATTTTCTTTTTCATTCTTGTTTGAATTTTCATCCTTGTTCTAGTATCTTAAAAAAAATATGAATAATGCCGCGTGAACAGTATTTAGGTGAATAATAGTTTTAGGGTTTCTTTTCTTTTTTAAATTAATTTTGCATCCTTATGGTTTAATTCTCCTTAAATCCACAACTTTTACCTATTCCTTTTCCTAAAAAAAAAAAAGATAGAGAGAATCCCTAACCCCCTCTTAAAATCTTTGATTTTTTTCTATTATTTGTATCTTGGAAGTCTAAAACATGTTTTACCCCATAGGTCAAAATTTTTCTCACAAATCAAAACTCGACTTTATATACACATTGCCTTCTTACTCTTGAAATTTAAGTCTCCTTAGTGTAATCTTTGTGAATTGCTACTGAAATCTTGATATAAGAACCGAGTGAGAATGACTAAGAGTAGAAAAAGGCAAGAGAGGGTGAGCGTATTAGAGGGTAAAAGCCAATTAATTTGAGTGAAACACGAGTAGAATTGAGTGAGTCTTTTTCTTGAGTGAAACACGTAAGGGAGTGAGGTAAGGTCCTTTCCACATTATTTCTAACTTTCTTTTTCAGATGTTAGCTGTGTCTCACAACCTAGAATGAAACACAATTGAAGAGGATCAATCTGTAACTGCTCAGAATTTACAAATTCAAGAATTGATGAGAGAGATGAAAAAGATGATGAGGGTTGAATTAGAGCTCATACACGAGTGTTTGGATCAAGTGGAGAACACACGCGTAAGGCAACCACAACTCGTTCCCCAAACACGTAGGAGAGGAAGAGCTCCAACTAGAGGAGAGATTGATGACTATTATAGGGATGAGTATGATGAAGGGGGGGGGACTCAGTGGGTAGTTATAGGAGAAATGGACAAGGTAGGAGAGCTAGGAATAGAGATGATGGATTAAGTGGCATAAAGATGAAGATTCTATCTTTTCAAGGAAAATTCGACCTAGAAGCATACCTTGAATAAGAGAAGAAAATGGAGTTCATATTTGACTGCCACAATTATTCAGAGGCAAAAAAGGTAAAATTGGCTGTGATTGAGTTTTCTAACTATGCTATTACCTGGTGGGATCAGCTTATTATAAGTAAGAAGCGAAATAGGGAACGTCCAGTTGAGACATGGAATGAAATAAAATCATTGATGAGAAGACGTTTTGTACCTAACTACTATTATCGAGACTTGTACCAAAAATTACAACGGCTTACACAGGGTAGCCGAAGTGTGGAGGATTATTATAAAGAAATGGAGATTGCCATGATTAGAGCAAATGTGGAGGAGGATAAAGAAGCTACCATGACACAATTCTTAAATGGTCTTAATCGGGAGATTGCAGATAAGGCTGAGTTGTAACATTATGTGGAGATTGAGGAGGTAGTCCACAAAGCCATCAAGATTGAGTAGCAACTCAAGAGGAGGGGTAACACTCGTGCAACCCCAAGCTCGAGTTCCACTCCTTGGAAGTCGAGTTATGTGAAATGAGACGAGAAGCCACAAGCATATACTACACCTAAGCTAAGATCCGAGCCCTCCAAGCATAATTCACAAGGTAACACCGTGACTCTTACTATTAGGAATCGTGACATTAACTGTTTTAAATGTCAAGGCAGGACGTATATCATAAGTGAATGTGTGAATAAAAGAGTTATGATGTTGCGGGACAAAGGTGAGATTGTAACTAAAGATGAAATAGAAGAAAATGAGATGCCACCATTAGAGGATGTCGAAGATGAAGAGTAAATAGCCCCTGGGGAATTGACTTTAGTAGTCAGAAGAGCTTTGAGTGTGCAAGTGAAAGAAGACGACGGGAAGTTGTACTAATATTGCTAGTACTATCATGGTAGAGAAGTTAGGGCTTTCCACACTTAAACACCCACGACCATACAAACTACAATGGTTAAATGACAATGGTGAGGTGAAAATGAACAAGCAGGTACTAGTGACTTTTCGGATTGGCAAGTATGAATATAAAGTGCTTTGTGATGTAGTACCAATGCAGGCTGGACACTTATTACTTGAGCGGCCTTGGCAAGCTGACAGGCGTGTGAAGCATGATGGCTTCACCAACAAATATTCATTTGTATTTAATCAACACAACAACACTCTTGTTCCATTGACACCAAAGCAGGTTTATGAAGACCAAGTGAGCCTACAGAGAGAGAGTGAGCAAAAGAAAAAAAGAGAAAAAAATAGTGAAATTCAAAAAGAGGCCGAGGAAAATGTGAGAGAAAACCTAAAGTAAAATATAGTCATTAAGCGAAAATCAGATACAAACAAAAGAATTTCTACGTGAGGGTGAGTGAGATAAAAAATCCTTGTTTTCAAATCAGTCGATGATTGTACTTTTGTACAAAGAGGCATGTTTTAACACTAACGAATTTGACCCTACTTTGCCTAATTCTATTACTTCTCTTTTGCAGGAGTATGAAGACGTCTTTCCTGAAGAAGCACCATATGGTTTACCTCCAATCCAAGGGATTGAGCATCAGATTGATTTTGTGTCCAGTGCAACCATTCCTAATAGACCAGCCTATAGGAGAAATCTAGAGGAGATCAAGGAACTTCAAAGGCAGGTTAATGATTTGATGGAAAAATGGTACATGAGAGAAAGCATGAGTCCATGTCCAGTTCTCGTTTTATTAGTTCCTAAGAAGGATGAGACGTGGAGGATGTGTGTTAACTGTCGAGCCATCAACAACATAATGGTAAAGTGTTAACTGTCGAGCCATCAACAACATAACGGTAAAGTATCGATGTCTCATTCCTAGGTTAGATGACATGCTTGATGAATTACATGGGTCTTGTGTATTTTCCAAAATTCATTTGAAATCAGATTAGAATGAAAGAAGGAGATGAATGGAAAACTGCTTTTAAAATGAAATATGGTTTTTATGAATGGTTAATCATGCCTTTTGGTCTAACTAATGCCCCAAGCACTTTTATGAGACTGATGAATCATGTCTTGCGAGCTTTTATTGACAAGTTTGTTGTTGTTTATTTTAATGATATCCTCATTTATAGAAAAAAACATAAAGAAAAGTAGTACATGTAGTACATGTAGTACATTTGAAATCGGTTTTAGATGTGCTTAGAAAAGAAAAGTTGTTTGCTAATCTGAAGAAATGTACTTTTTACACCAACTTGTGTTTATAGGATTAATTGTGAGTGCACAAGGTATACAGGTTGATGCGAAAAATGTACACGCAATCCAATAATGGTCGAGTCCCACAAGTGCAAGTAATGTGAGAAGCTTTCATGGGGTTGCTAGTTTCTATCGACGATTTATGAAAGACTTTAGCACATTAGCCACACCGCTTACTGAAATAATAAAAAAAGATGTTGGATTCAAGTGGGGAGAAGCGCAAGAGAAGGCATTTCAAATAATCAAGCACAAGCTGACCAATGCTCCTTTATTATCTTTGCATAACTTTAATAAAACATTTGAAATTGAATGTGATGCCTCATGTATTGGTATTGGCGCAGTCCTAATGCAGGAGGGACGACCAATTACTTACTTTAGTGAAAAGTTGAGTGGGGCAGCCTTAAATTACCCTACTTACAATAAAGAGTTGTATGTGTTGGTTAGAAACGTGGCAGCACTACCTATGGCCTAAAGAGTTCATGATTCACACTGATCATGAGTCCTGGAAATATCTTAAAGGCCAACACAAGTTGAGCAAGAGACATGCTCGATGGGTAGAATTCATTGAGACTTTTCCATCTGTCATTCGTTACAAGCAAAGTAAAGAAAACATTGTTGCAGATGCGCTTTCCCATAGGTATGTCTTAATCTCAACACTTAAAGCTAAACTACTTGGTTTTGAACATATTAAGGAATTGTATGCTGATGACTATGATTTTAGTGTAGAATACTAAGTTTGTGAAAAGACCGCAGTCAGTAAATACTTTAGGCATGATGGCTATTTATTTCGGGAGAATAAACTATGTGTGCCTAACTGTTCTTTGAGAGATTTGTTAGTGAGAGAATCCCATGGAGGAGGGTTAATGGGGCATTTTGGAGTTGTAAAGACTCTAGCAGTTTTACAGGAACACTTCTATTGGCTACATATGAAATGAGATGTTGAAAGATTTTGTGGTAGATGTGTCACTTGTAGGCAAGCCAAATTGAAAGTGCAACCTTATGGCTTATACACCCCTTTGCCAATACCTAGTGCACCTTGGACTGATATTTTAATGAATTTTGTGCTAGGTTTACCGAGGTCTAGACAAGGGAAAGACTCAGTTTTTGTGGTTGTAGATAGATTTTCAAATATGACACATTTTATTTCATGCCACAAAACGCATGATGCTTCTAATATTGTTGACCTATTTTTTGGGGAGATTGTGAGGTTGCATGGTATGCCTAGGACAATTGTTTCTTGTAGGGATGCTAAGTTTTTAAGTTACTTTTGGAAAACCTTACAGGCTAAGTTAGGAACTAAGTTGTTGTTTTCAACTACTTGTCACCCTCAAACTGATGGTTAAACAGAAGTTGTGAATAGAACTTTATCTACTCTGTTACGAGCTATCATTAAAAAGAACATCAAAACTTGGGAAGATTGTTTATAATCGTTCCTTTCATTCTGCTACTAAGTATTCACCATTTGAAATTGTTTATGGTTTTCATCCTTTAACCCCATTGGATTTAACTCCATTACATGTTTCTGAACGTGTTAACTTAGATGGCAAGAAAAAAGCTGAAATTGTTAAACAGATACACGAGAAGGCGAAGTTCAATATTGAGCGAAGCACTGAGCAATATGCTGAACAAGCCAACAAAGGGTGACATAAGCTAGTCTTTGAACCTGGCAATTGGGTGTGGTTACACATGCACAAAGAACGATTGTCGGAACAAAGGAAATCTAAGTTATTACTGTTGAGTATTAGAAAATGCATATTTATAAAGGAGAAAACCGTCATTTTACATTTCAAGTCTTACTAACAACCCTTACTTTTATGTGTTTAAGCTTCTTGTAATTTAATTATGTGTGTTTTATTTTAATTAAGTATTTTATGGGCTTTAAGGGTACCATAGTCATTTCACAATAAACGAGAGATCAGACGGCAAAACGGACATCACTTTTGACCTCAGGACGGTCGAAAACCTTAGGAGAAGCATAAAAGGAAAAATGGCACTGTTCACATGTACGGGACAGTCTATGTTACTGTTCACGACATTGTTCATATAGACGGATCGATGACGTGGCATTGACCAATGATGTGGCATTGACTGATGAGGTGTCACGATCCTGTTGGCCTAAAATTCTTATGTACTGTTGATGGTGACGTGGCAGCATATCAGTGGACCAAAAATCTCGTGTCCAGTACATGCATCACATAGGATTATTTTCAACCAAACCGCGTTACTGTTCAACCTGGGTCAAACCGTGTTACTGTTCATCCACGTGGTCAAACTACGTACTATTCACGCGTACTGCTGACTGATGACGTGGCGTAATCCTGAGCGTCCAAATTGTTTTTAATCTGATGGCCATGATTTACTCGATGTATTTATAAAAAGGGGACCTCCCCCCCTAATTTGATATCTCTGAATCCATTATTAGGATCCATTTTCTGTAATTCTTTTTCCATCTTGTATTTTTTACGTATTTTAATAAATTCTCATTTTTCCCCTAGTGCAATTATGAGTAGTTAATTTTCTTTCAAGCTTGGGTTGAAGATGAAGTCTCAACATGTGTCATGGGTTTTATTTGGTAAATTTATTTTCTTTTCCCCTCTGATTTTTATGGATGATTTGACTTTTCGACGTCAAATAATAATAATCTTATCTAGTACCGCCTTGGTTTCACCGGCTCCCTAGTATAAGGTTATTAGTATTTGGCACGATAAGCCCTTAGCACCACATTGATTAGAGTGTGGTTCATGAGGTGTGGATTCCCCCTTCATGATTTAATTGACATTAATAATGAATATTTAGCCTATGGTGCATGTTGATACGGATCCAAATACCCAAGTACATCATTTCAATAAATTTCACTTCAATTTATTCTCGCCATTTCAATTCCAATTTTAGAATAATCTAAGTTACTTTCACCACAAATCCAACCACCCTGATACAAAATTAATTCTACATATAATTCAAATCTACCTCCTTGTGGAATCGACACTCGTCACCATTGATCTATTCTATAAGATTCGTGCACTTACGAGTTCAATAAAATTTGCATAACAATTACCTCAAGGGGATGGCCCATTCCAAGTTTTGGAACAGATCAATGACAATGCATACAAATTGGATTTTCCCGGTGAGTACAATGTAAGTGCTACTTTTAATGTTTCTTATTTAGTCCTTTTGATGTAGGTGATGATTTGAGGGTAAATTGATTAGGGTCACGTTAGTTCTTAACGGGGTTCGTATCAGGCCACTTCTCGAGGGCTGGAGTGCCGCGAAATATCATATACAGTGCAAAGTGCCGCGTACAAGTCATTACATATGAAAAAATTAATTTGACTATTTTGGCCAAATGTAATTTTGATTATGTTTCTGGCTAGGTCACTGGGAGTATAGGTGACACTGTGTGAAATGAATTCTAATATATGTTTGAATAAAAAGAAGACTTGCAATTTTTTTGGTACCGATAAGCCTAGTGTGTTGGGAATGATTTTACTTATCGAGTTGACGATTTACCCCTCGTCATTACTTTTTGCAGATTAAGTACCTAGTTGAGAGGTGTGCTTATCTTTGGAGCTAGAAATTCAGTTACTTTTTCTAGTTGAATAAGAGAAGGGTAAACTCATGTTTTCTTTACGTTTGTTTATTTTATGAACTTGTAATTGATGATTTTCAAGACTTTTGCTATATTTATGCCTTTCGAAGAGATTATTTAGTGTTAAACACATGGATTTTTAGTTTTATTTGATTAAAAATTTGAGGTATTTTAGTTTGAGATTTTTGTATGAGGATTTTGATTTGTATGTAACCTCTTTCATCACGTGCTCCGCACGTTAGATTTGGGGTGTTACAATCATCCTATAATTAATGCTATCATCAGGCATATTATCCTTAACAATACCCTTTCCATTACCCATTTAAGTACACCTAAAATACATGAATGAAAATTAGCCTTAATAAACAAAAAATAATAATTCAGAAAGCCAATAAATAAAATAAAAAGTAAAATAAAAAGAAACAAGTGACAATATACAGAACATGTTAAAGAAATTAACACATCCAAAAGCTATAATTTAGACAATCATAATTTCTAAAGCTTAGTGGCAATTAAATAATAAGTAAAAAAATATTCACGATCAACTCTGTAATAGAATATATCAGCTGTTAATCCACAAATCTACCTCCTTGTGGAATCGACACTCGTCACCATTGATCTATTCTATAAGATTCGTGCACTTACGAGTTCAATAAAATTTGCATAACAATTACCTCAAGGGGATGGCCCATTCCAAGTTTTGGAACAGATCAATGACAATGCATACAAATTGGATTTTCCCGGTGAGTACAATGTAAGTGCTACTTTTAATGTTTCTTATTTAGTCCTTTTGATGTAGGTGATGATTTGAGGGTAAATTGATTAGGGTCACGTTAGTTCTTAACGGGGTTCGTATCAGGCCACTTCTCGAGGGCTGGAGTGCCGCGAAATATCATATACAGTGCAAAGTGCCGCGTACAAGTCATTACATATGAAAAAATTAATTTGACTATTTTGGCCAAATGTAATTTTGATTATGTTTCTGGCTAGGTCACTGGGAGTATAGGTGACACTGTGTGAAATGAATTCTAATATATGTTTGAATAAAAAGAAGACTTGCAATTTTTTTGGTACCGATAAGCCTAGTGTGTTGGGAATGATTTTACTTATCGAGTTGACGATTTACCCCTCGTCATTACTTTTTGCAGATTAAGTACCTAGTTGAGAGGTGTGCTTATCTTTGGAGCTAGAAATTCAGTTACTTTTTCTAGTTGAATAAGAGAAGGGTAAACTCATGTTTTCTTTACGTTTGTTTATTTTATGAACTTGTAATTGATGATTTTCAAGACTTTTGCTATATTTATGCCTTTCGAAGAGATTATTTAGTGTTAAACACATGGATTTTTAGTTTTATTTGATTAAAAATTTGAGGTATTTTAGTTTGAGATTTTTGTATGAGGATTTTGATTTGTATGTAACCTCTTTCATCACGTGCTCCGCACGTTAGATTTGGGGTGTTACAATCATCCTATAATTAATGCTATCATCAGGCATATTATCCTTAACAATACCCTTTCCATTACCCATTTAAGTACACCTAAAATACATGAATGAAAATTAGCCTTAATAAACAAAAAATAATAATTCAGAAAGCCAATAAATAAAATAAAAAGTAAAATAAAAAGAAACAAGTGACAATATACAGAACATGTTAAAGAAATTAACACATCCAAAAGCTATAATTTAGACAATCATAATTTCTAAAGCTTAGTGGCAATTAAATAATAAGTAAAAAAATATTCACGATCAACTCTGTAATAGAATATATCAGCTGTTAATCCAAATTCTCTCATTAGAATTTGATGCATAGATTAGATTTTCATTGTCAACAGATTCTAATAACCTATTAGTTGGTAATTTTGTGGTGAATGGAGGTCAGTTGTATTTCGGACATCAAGTTCATTTGTGGGGTTGGGATAGCCTTTAGTGGGCATATGACACACTACTGAGCAATTTTTTTCAACCTGATCGGGTACAAAAAAAAAATTGTTTGGTTTGAGAAGCCATATAAATTAATCAGATTTATGCCCTAACTGGTTTAAGTCCACAAAGATGAGTCCATGTTCATCCTTCTTCACACCACTACTATTTCGAATCCAATCATATTTTAACACATGAATTTTTAGCAAACAGTAGTCAACAACCCATATCTCATCTATAACTTTATATAATGTCATGTTACATGTTATAGGATTTTTGTCTTTTACACTAGCAACATGCATAGCTTCTGCAAGAGCCACTTTACTATTTTAAGTAACACGAGTGGAGTCTCGTGTTAGCCTCAAGGACTACACATATTGTAATTTTAATGATAAAAAATATGTGTCTTAAGTGATATGATAAATATTATATTTCACATTTTTACTGGTTCTTGAAAGATAATATTTATGCAAGTGAAATCAAGCTCAAGACACTCAATGGATAACGACTTGATCAAGAACAAAGTTTAGCTCAACAAAGTTATTTTTGCAACAAATTCTTGTAAAATCGGTATGATTTTATATATGCATGGTTTAACATTTTAGAAACTCAATATTTTGTATAATAAATCATTTCTTTTCATAAATCAAATGGTTTTATATTTGTAAGACAAACTATTTTGTGGATTTGAGTGTTTTTCAAAATATGGATTAAATTGAAAAAGATTTGAGAACTTTGAAATGAGTAGGAATTTTGTTAAAATTATGAAAAAGAACCTCTTTGAAATGTATTATAAAGCTTTAGGACATAGCATAATTTCATAAAGTTTTGAGAATAACGAGCAATATTTAGAAATTATGAATTGGATCTATTTATAAAGTTTTATGACGTTTTTGGCCATAGTCAAATTAGAAAACGTTTTGGGCAAAAGTATAATTATAGAAAATAGTGTTTTTGTTAATTAAGTGGCTATTTGCTGTTTTGTCCATAACCTCTTGTTTTTGTGTCTAAACTATATAAATTCAAATCCAATTCAAATTTTGTGACTTTTGCAAGAAAAAACAACAACATACATCATATTTTAAGCTTCCATTTAATAAATCATCATCTATTAAATCTCCATTGTACTATCATTTGTATATCCACTCTAAAAGAGAGTTATTTGTTGTAATTTTTATTTCTTATCAAATTTGTGAGAGTTTAAGTGTGAGAAACACTTGGGTTAAAAGATTAGAGGATAATCTCTTATTGTAAAGGTCTATTGACACATTGGAATTCAATTGTAAGAACTTGAATCCTTGGGAGACTTGGATAGTGAAATGCTCAAGATTGGTTTGCTGGGAGGTGTGGATATAGGCGGAGATTTCAAATCACGTAAAAACCTTTGTGTTTGCTCTCTCTTCCCTTACTCTTTTATTTTTTAGTATTGTTAAATTTATTTGTTTTAATTTCATTGAGGCATTAAATTAAATTGTTCTATAGTTTGATTAGGTTAAGTTTTAAAAACCCAATTCACCCCCCTTTTGGGTTGCATAACTAGTATTTTATTTGGTATAAGAGCTTGATTCTCTTATTAGGACTTAACCGTCAAGAGTAAAAGATCCATGGTAACCTAAAATGAGTCTACCTTTAGAGAGGGACAGTCTACTACTAGGCCACTGTTTTTTTTATGGAAATGTCTACCCTTATTGGAAACTAGGATGAAAGTTTATTTACAAGTATTAGATTATGAAATATGGGTGGTTGTTTATGATGATCCATTCATGCCTACCACTAAAAATGAAGAAGTGGAAGATATTCCAAAACCATCACGTGAATGGAATGAGTTGGAAAAGAAAAAAAGGTTCTCTAAATTCCAAAGCTATAAATCCTATGTTTTGTTCTCTAGATAAAAAAGAGTTTCATAGAGTTTCCAATCGTGAAAATGCTCATGAAATTTAGAATAAACTTGAAGTTGTCTATGAACTTACAAACCAAGTGAAAGAGTTTAAAAGTAGGTATACTAGGCAATATGAGTTGTTCAAAATGGAACAAAATAAAAGTGTCCATTACATGTATACTAGATTTACGGCTATAGTAAACACTCTAGGAGTACCTGATAAGACCTTTTCAAATAGCGAGAAAGTAAAGAAAATCATTAGGCCATTACCAAAAGAATTGAGACCTAAGAGAACTGCCATTGAGGAAACCAAATATTTAAATACATTTTGATGATTTAATTGGCTCTCTTATTTCTTATGAAGAGGATTTGGCAGCTGAAAGAGGAGATGAAGATAAAAGGAAGAAAAACATTGCCTCAAGAGTATCAAAACCTGAAAGTGATGAGGAAAGTGATTTCGAGGATGAAGACATGGCTATGATGGCAAAAAAATTCATGAAGTTTTTCAAGAAATTTGGTGAGCAAAGAAAATTTGCCAGTCATGTCTCTCAGACTGAAACTAAAGTTGATTCTATAAGTAGTTGTCTTGATCAGATGTATATCCATCTCCAAGATCGGATCTCCGAACTCGACATCGATCTCCGATGAATGATCAACAACCACATTTGGGGTCCAGAGTTGACAAGAAAACTCAAAGCCAAATTGACAAGAATTGATGCTGAAAAGATTCGACCTTCCCTTTTTACTCAACCACAACCAACACTGGTATCTCCTCCGGTCTTTGAAACCTATACACCTTTCTACATACCATCTAGACCTCCACAACTTGTTTATAATCAGGTTTTTGGGTACTCGCACCTTCAACCGACTCCTCAACCATCTTCACCCAGAAAATCAAAATCCAAAGTCAAAATTTCAGAACCACAGCCAAATGTCCTTTCATCTTCCTCTACTTCCACCATACTACCAGAAGTTTTACCACAGGACATTCCAGAGCCTCTTAAGAATGACAAAAACCCAATGGGTCAGTATCATGATCATACTGTCCAGAATCATTCTGTCTAGAACCATTCTTCTGACTCCTCTGAGCTAGAAACAGTTGTTGAATTAAACCCATTTGAGTCCAACCCGTCTTCTTCAAACTCATCTACAACCTCAGACGGAACCTCAACTGACTCTGAGTTCGAATATGCTGACATTACAGGCATATTAATGGCCACTGAAGCTGCAGATCCAGGTGCCTCTACTTCAACACCTATTGTTAAAGATCATCCTTCTGATCAAGCATCTTAAACAGACCCAATGCCACCAACAGTTCACGAACACCCAACAAAACCATCTTCAGCATCTTGGTTTACATTTGATGACATTCCTCGTCACAAATGGTCTACCAGACTTCAAGAATTTGCTACATGGATTGATCTTTAAGGTACCAAACCTAATGCTCAACCCCAAGCCATTCTTCGTGAATTCATGGCCCGATCCACGGGTTCTCTATGAGACTGGCTAGAAAGCTTAGGTGAATACTGACTGATCTAATTCATGGAATCCCCAATTGGAACTGCCCTCAATCTTATTCATGAACAATTCATCGGTGAAAAAACTGCTTCCACTGATGCAGATAGGAAAGACTATCACCAGATGAAGTGTTGTTCTCTCAAAAGACACCTTCTAGATGCTCATTACAAAAGAATGAGTATTCTATTTTACAAGCTAAATGGATTCAATGAGCCATCTCTTACACATGTCTTCATAACCTCTTTTCCTTCTGAATTACAATCACATCTTCAAAGAAAACTTACAGGAACTAATCTGAGCATAGTTGATATCTCCTTGGGAAAGATTTTTCAAATGGCTATGCTATCTCTTGATAAAATCTGTGAGCAAAAAGAATTCTTTAAAGATCTCATGAAAGATAAAAAAATGCTTTTCTCAGGCTTGTCATCAACCTTATCTCAAAATCGAGTGTAAGGATGAAAAGAAATGTGTTTGTCCAACCACAAAGAAACGACATTTCCAGAAACACTTCCACAAGAAATCATCCTTCATAAAACCTTTTCCGTATTTCAAAAAGAAAGATGTTTCTCAATACCGAAAGAAAAAATCCAACCGTTGTTTCATCTGCAAGAAACGTGGTCACTTTACCCGAAATTGTCCGCATAAATCTGCCAAATTTGTTCGTCTTATCCAACATCTTCAACATTCTTCTCTGTTATCTAAAAATGAGGACGTCGAATCAAACTTTTCAGAACAGTCAGCTCAATATGACCAGACTGCTTCCCTCATAGCAGAATCCTCTTATTCTGAAGATATTTTCGTCATCTCTACAGTTCAAACTGTCAACCATGTTTCCACCATTCCTAGACCTTCTCTCAAGATGTCCATCATTCCTTCTAAATTCCATAAACCTGTTCCTGTTATCGGGTTTATTGACACTGGTGCAGACACTAGTATGATTGATCCTTCTGTTCTTCCATCAAACTGTTAAGAACACCATTCTAAACTTTTCAGAGAAGTTAATGGTGAAACTTTTGAAACAACTTTGATTACTAAAAAACACATTGGTATTCAATTCTTTCCGAATTGTATAATTTGGAAAAAGATTGTGGCCTCCAAACTTCCAGATAAAGATTTACTCATAGGTTTCGACATTCTCCATTTGGTTAAAAACTTATTCCTCTCCAGTTCTGGAGTTATCTACAAACAAATGTTCTTACCCTATACAGATATTCTTCGTCTGTATACCCTTTCCGAAACACCATCTCCTTACAGTCATATATCACAAAAGTTCTTAGAGTTCTGTTAAAAAAACCACTCACAGTTCCACCATCCTTCACCTCTTTGGAAAAATGCACAATTTTTCATTCATCTTCCCTTCAAACTCAATGAAGACATAAACACCATAAAAGCATCACACCCGGGTATGTCTCCTTCAGACCTCCTGCTTGCCAAGCAAGAATGTTCTCAGTTACTCCAACAAGGCCTTATTGAGTCTACTAATTCAGATTGGGCTTGTCAAGCCTTTTATGTTGAAAAACAATCTGAATTAGTTCGTGGAAAAAAGAGATTAGTTATTGATTACCAACCACTTAATTCTTTTCTTAAAGATGATAAGTTTCCCCTTCCAAAAATCCAGACCCTGTTTGTCCATCTTCAAGGGGCTCGTATCTTCTCTAAGTTCGATTTGAAAGTTAGTTTTTGCCAACTTGATATTTCACCAGTTGACCGTCCCAAAACTACCTTCTACATCCCTGATGCCCATTATCAATGGACTGTTATGCCTTTTGGACTTAAAGTCGCTCCCTCATTATTTCAAAAAGTCATGATAAAAATCTTTAGTCTTATTCTTCATCATGCATTAGATCTTCCCACACCATACACTACATCAGAACAAACGCCCACATTAAAGATTGCAACTCTCTATCACCAAATAGTGTATCGATTACAAAATCATGCACTAGATCTTCACACACCATACACTACTTCTGATGCCTTGATGATATTAGATGACACAGACACAATTCCAACTATCATTCAAATCCCCAAACAAATTCAAAAATAAGAATTGCTCAAACTCATGTCTTTTGAATGGCTAACCAACTATGAGCACTTTTACCAAAATTCTGAACCAATACAAACCACAGAAGCCACATTTGACAAACGACCAAATGGTCAAGTCAAACTGTCTTTTCAAACTCCTGACAACAAGCCTGTTTCAGACAGTCCACAGCTTTTCTATACTGCTATGATCACTGCAGTTCAAACTGGTCAAGAAAAGAAACTTCTTATTCATGGTTTTTCCTCCGAAGGGTATCCAGTATATCCCGATAAAATCAATGGTCATTTCATATGGGATGTTCCTGAAGTCTATATGTGCAATCCGGATTGTCCTTGCTTGGATGATACGGATATTGATGATGAATTGGAAGTTATGCGGAGAAAGAAAAAGAAAAAGAAAAAATCTTATTCTCCACCATCATCTTGCAAATCTTTTCTTCCACAACCTTCACCAGATCCCAAACCTCCTGTCCATCCAATCAGATCTTGCCTTATGTTTTCAAGCCACTCTTATGAGGAATTTTTTCCTCAACTTGAAAAACAGACAGACACACAAACCCGAGTTAGCTCTAAACCCTTTGTCCAATCTCCAGTTACAGCCTCTGGGCAACCTGAAGAGCTAAAATAGTATGAAGCTGTTTTAAACTGGCAAACCAAAAACGCCAGTGCTTAGAATCAAACTCTTCAACAACTCGGCTAGATTAGTGGCTCAAGGATATAACCAAAAGGAAAAAATTGATTTTGATGAAACATTTCCACTTGTAGCTAGATTAGAATCCATTAGGATGTTGTTAGCATTTGCATATTATAAAAAATTCATTTTATTTCAAATAGATGTCAAGGTGCTTTCTTAAATTGTTATATTATGGAGGAAGTTTATGTGAAACAACCCACTGGTTTTAAAAATAAAAAGTTTCCAAATCATGTGAATAAGTTGTCTAAAGCATTGTATGGTCTAAACAAGCACTTAGAGCACGGTATGATACACTTAAAAATTTCTTGTTGGATAACGGTTTTTTAATAGGAAAAAAGATACTATTCTCTTTATTAAGCATCAGAACCAAGATATACTTGTTGTTCAAATTTATATTGATGATATTATCTTTGGTTCTATTAACGAGTCTTTGTGCTATGAGTTTTCATCTTATATGAGTAAGGAATTTGAGATGAGCATGATGGGAGAATTAAAGTATTTACTTGGACTTCAAATCAAACAAAACAATGAGGGAATCTTCATCAATCAAGCTAAATATGTCAAAGATCTACTCAAAAGATTTGACATTGATGAGTGAAAGACCAAGAGTACTCCAATGAGCATAACTATTAAGCTTGACAAGGATGAGAAAGGTAAAGAGGTTTAAATTAAAATGTATCGAGGTATGATCGAATCTTTACTTTACTTAACTGCTAATAGACCCAGTATTATGTTCAGTGTATGTTTGTGTGCAAGATTTCAATCACGTCCTAAGGAATCTTATTTGATTGCTATCAAGAGAATTTTTTGTTATTTGAGTGGAACTATATATCTTGGCCTTTGGTACCCTAGAGGAACTCATATAGATTCAACTTGTTATTCAGATGCCGACTTTGCTGGTTACAAGGTCAATATGAAGAGTACTAGTGAAACTTGTCATTTTCTAGGTCACTCACTTGTTTCATGGTTTAGTAAGAATCAAAATTTAGTTGCACTTTCAACCACTGAGGCAGAACATATTACCTCAGGTAGTTGTTATGCACAAGTGCTTTAGATGAAACAAACACTTAGAGACTATGACATTAATCTTGATCAAATTCCTATCATGTGTGATAATATTAGTGCTATAAATCTATCAAAAAATCCCATTCAACACTCTAGGACCAAGTATATAGCTATTAGACATCATTTTTTGAAAGATCATGTTAAAAAAAAGGAGATATTGCATTAGAATGTGTTTCTACAGAAAATAACTTTTCGATAGTTTTACAAAACCCCTTTGTGAAGAGCGATTTTCAAAAATTTGGTTTGAACTTGGGATGATGATATTTTCATATTAATATCTCTACTTATGATATTGAGACTATCAAAATTGATTGAATTTTGATTCTTAATGATTATGTGTCGTATAAGCATGATAAACAAGTTATATGTGTGAATTTTCATTCTTTGAATATTTATCATGTCTCATGATTGTGTGATGTATATGCATAATAAATGTGTTATATATTTGAATTTATAATCTTTGAATGTTTATTATCATGTCTCATGCATTAAAAATGGCTTTTGAAATTTTTTGGGATTACAAAATGGTCTCAAAACTGATCAACACTTAGCCAGACATCAAAGTGGTGCAGATAACCAGAGAGGAGCTGGCTAGCTACTAGGATTAAGCGGCTAGCCGCTTGGGCAACCCGAGCGCAAGGGGCTAGCTGACTGGCGTCATGGGTTCATGCTCATTTTCTTCTTCTTCTTCTTCATCTTTTTCATTTTTCTTCACTTGTTCTTCTCTCTCTAAAACGTGAACAACCCTCTTTATTTTCTCTCAAATTTCTTCATTTTTCACTTATTTTCTTGACAAAAATAAGTTTTCAAAATCATTATGCATCCATTAATCCTTCATCATTTATCCTTAAAACACTATTTCATCACTTTTTCTCAAACATCCCAAAATGAAAAACCTAAGTTACCTATTTTCTCTCTCTTCAAATTAAGTAATTCTTAGTCCTTCTTTGATCAAATCAACATCATACATTGTCTTAAATAATCTGTAGGATCATTTTAATCAGTTCAAACTTATCCATTTCACTCAATATCTTGCAAATATGAATTTGTGTGCTTTGGTAATTTTGTGATTTCAACCACAGTGGATGGTGAACAATTCAAGGGAAAACAAGTAGCTAAGAAGCGCAAGGAACAACATGGAGACAATTCAGAGTTCATATTAACCCATTTTCCGTATCCACCCATTTTGTTAATCTTGTAATTTAGGGAATTTAGCTATTTGTGATAAATCTCGTAGTGATTTTCTTGTGGATATGGGATGGAAAAATGCTTTAGTTCTTAAGGAACGATATTATCCGAACTTAAAGTTTTTTAGTCTAATATGCTTAGTTATTCACAAACTACAAATAGGGTTGGTACAAGTGTTGGGGGTATTCTTATTGAGTTTGATGTTGTGGATTTAAATAAAATTCTTAGAACTCCAAATGAAGGGCTAGAACTTTATACAGCTAGAGGCAGAATAGATTATCCATGGTATTCTGTTGAGGATGTTGTTCGGAAGTTTTGTAGGCATTTTGATTTGTCTTTTAAGTTTTGTAACTCCACTTTGAAATCTCAAGCCTTACCCTTTCAACTTAGAATTCTTCATAGTGTCCTTTAACATGTCATTAGTCCTCAGTCTGGACATAGTGATGAAGTTACCCATTTAGATATGGCTTTATTGGATAGCATTCTAGAGGGTAGGGTGCTAAATGTTGGTTATATTATTGTTCAACATATGGTTAGTGCTCCGGGTATAATGAGTTGGTATCTTCCATTTGGAAGCATTATTACTCGCATTCTCAAACATTTCCAGGTGCCCATAACTGAACCAACCTTTTTAAGCCTTAAAGAATTAAAAGATGAAGCTATAGCCAATTTGGGATTTTTATGGGTGGAAGATCAGTGGATTAAAGAATGGAGATACAAAAACAAATTTACAGCACTCGCTCATTTAGATCATCGTATCTTTAACGATGTCCTTCCACCGGACCAACTTCTTGATCTCAATGCTCTACAACGCTTACATCCTCCGCCTTCTTTGGGTCATTCCCATTCTACTTCAGCAGACCCTGAGGATCCGATGTATCTGCTGTTGACTGTGCATTCTATTTCGGAGCAACAGAGCCAACTTCAGTCCTAGTTTAAGGCCTTTCAAATTCAGTCCATTTCGAAGCAACAATGCCTATTTGATCAGTAGCAACACTTATTTGATCAACAGTATTGCCTCTTTGCTCAACAACAACAACTTCTTGATGGCCAACAACAACTTTTCACTGCTCTTGGATTTCCACCACCACCCTCTTTATCACATCCATCATCTCCATAGTGTTATGTTCTTCTTCATTTTAATTTCAGTTCTCTGTTTTATTCTGCACTACATTTTCATATGCATTGTTGCTTTAATTGTGGATTGAGGACAATTGTTGTTTGATATTCAAATGCTTTATATTTGGATGATTTTTTTCTAGATTCTTGGAATGTTATAATTTTTGATTAATTGCATGCTTGATTTTTATATATTTCTTGATTAACTATTGAGGTGCGATTTTTGTTTTGAGCATGGATTTATAGTAATTTTGATGATGAAGAGGGAGAATTCCCGAAGATAGGTAATATGTATTTTGATCTTGAAGTATTGATGCATGATTTTGAAATATTTATGGGGAGCTTACATTTGTTAAAGATCATGTATTCAGGGAGAATTCATAGTTGATTTATATGTTGAATTATGTATGTTATATACTAAGGGAGAATATAAATGTCAAAATACATGAGATGTTTGTCATCATCAAAAAAAGGAGACCTAAAGAGCTACACATATTGTAATTTTGATAATAACAAACATGAGTCTTAAGTGATATGATAAATATTGTATTTCACATTTTCATTAGTTCTTAAAGGATAATATTTATGCAAGTGAATCAAGTGAAATCAAGCTCAAGACACTCAACGGACAATGACTTGATCAAGGACAAAGTTTAGTTCAATGGAGTCATTATTGTGATATATTCTTGTAAAACCAGTATGATTTAATATATTCATGGTTTAGCATTTGAGAAACTCAAGATTTTGTTTAATAAATCATTACTTTTCAAAAACCAAAAGGTTTTATATTTATAATACAAAATTTTTTGTGGATTTGAGTGTTTTTCAAAATTTAGATTAAATTGAAAAAGATTTGAGAACTTTGAAATTAGTAAGAATTTTGTTAAAATTCTTAATGAACCTCTTTGAAATATATTATAAACTTTTGGGATATAGCATAATTTCATAAAAATTTTGAGAATAACGAGCATTATTTATAATTCTAAATTGGACTTTTTTTAAAAGTTTTATGATGTTTTTGGCCATAGTCAAATTAGAGAAAGTTTTAGAAAAAAATATAATTATAGAAAATAGTGTTATTGTAGCATTGTTGTAGCCAAATTCAAATTGCAACAGTAACTTGCACTGTACTAAGCGGCGAACTGGCTAATTAAGAAGGTAGTCAGCTATTTGCTGTTTTTGTCAATAATGGCTAGTTTTTGTGTCTAAACTATATAAACTCAAATCAAATTCAAATTTTGTGACTTTTACAAGAAAGAACAAGAGCATATATCATATTTTGAGCTTGCATTTCGCAAATCATCATTTATTAAATCTCCATTGTACTATCATTTGTATATCCACTCTAAAAGGAGTTATTTGTTGTAATTTTCATTTCCTTATCAAATTTGTGAGAGTTTGAGTGTGAGAAATACTTATGTTAAAAGATTGGAGGATAATCTTTTGTTGTAAAGGTCTATTGACATCTTGGAAGTCAATTGTAAGAACTTGAAGCTTTCAGAGGCTTGGATAGTGAAATACTCAAGCTTGGATTGCTTGGAGGCATGGACATAGGCGGAGATTTCGAACCACGTAAAAATCTTTGTGTTTGCTCTCTCTTCCCTTACTTTTTTATTTTTTAGCATTGTTAAATTTATTATTTTTTATTTCATTGAGACATTAGATCAAATTGTTGTGTGGTTTGCTTAGTTTAAGTTTTTAAAACCATATCATGTGTATTTAATCATAAAAGGAAGTGGCCCTTGTGATATCCAACGTGCACTATTTTCTACCTCAATATACACCTACCACGCAAGAAACATACGTAAGCATTGTTGTTTAATAAAAAGAAATGAACAAGTTATTTACTAGTGAAATTTAATGATATATGAGCATGAACTTTATCTAATAGCCAATCGATAAAGGTAAAATCTCATCTTGCAACCATTTGTCATTTTGATGTGAATAACTAGTTCTAAGCCATTGCATGTGCTCACTAAAGATTAAAAAATTCAGATTGTTAGATTACAAGAAAATCGAATTCAATTGGATAATTATTAAAATTTATTAATATAGAGGAATATATTACTTAATAAATGGTTCAA
The DNA here is from genome assembly GCA_002013955.2 of Citrus medica. Lineage (NCBI taxonomy): Eukaryota > Viridiplantae > Streptophyta > Magnoliopsida > Sapindales > Rutaceae > Citrus > Citrus medica. Next base: position 93,298 of record MKYO02016900.1, read on the forward strand.
CTTCTCTTGTGTTGTGTAACACAAATAAATGTGCTTGATCTAGTAAATTTGGACTAACTTACACCCGTTTTCCACCAGATAATGGATTCTCGATTGATAATTTTTGCATATGTCCAGGTGGCAGCCCAACAATACAAATATTTGACATTTATTTTGCAAAAAATTACAATGCTTCCTCTGCAACATAACTCTCCGTTATGCAGCCCTCAGGATGGTCACGGTTCCGAACATAACTTTTAAGAATGTTCATGTATCTCTCAAATGGGTATATCCATTGAAGATAGACTGGGCCATATAGTCTAACTTCATTCACCAAATATACAGTAAGATGAACATAATATATAAAAAAAGGCGGTGGAATATTTTTCCAGTAAGCACAAAGTCACTACAAGGTTAATCTGTGATTTATCCAATATTGTTACATCAACTAAAGTTGTTTACAAGGAATTAAAGAAGATGCACAACCTAATGATAACATCTTTAACATGCTTTGGCAAGATACACCTAAGGGCAACATGTAAAAGTTGTTACATAAGAACATAACAATCATGAGACTTAAGGACTTGAAGTTTAAAACTCCTCCATTGACACAAGATTCTTGATTTTTAAAGAATACCTATTAGGAACCTTGATACTTTTCAAATCTTTTCAAAATCTAACCTTTTTCTCTCTAGTTAAAGTGTAAAAAGCTAGAGATGAAAATGTCCACTTGTCATTTTTAACATCTGGTGCCAATTCAAACCTAATTTATGATGCCACAAGATCCACCATCAACTTAAGGCAATGAGATTGAGGGCAAAACTATCACAAGCATGTGAGATGAGGTATATTTAGATCTTATTAAAGTTCCCATCGGACTCTTCACAAGAGCTTGAGTGAAGAAATTCAAAGAAGCGCTTAATGGATTGATTCAAGCAACTTAGGCTCAATCAAATTTGTAGAAGCCCGTGGAAGGAATCCGACATGATAATGCATGATTTAGGCTCTTGAAGTTTCCAAATAATCACTTCCGTGAAATAGGAAATTGGCTTGCCCATTATGGCGGGAAAAAAAATTATTTTCCTTTTTTGGATACTTTTTGGCTTTGGAAAATATACTATTTTTCTTTTTGGAAACTTTCCTATTTCTTGAGGAAGTTAGTGGAGAAACAAATCAATTATTTCTCTTTTAATTGTTGAGTTTTCATTTTAATTGATGTAAGGCATTTAAGCCAATTAGGATTCTAATTTAATTTAGATTCTTTCCTTGTTTACTTTATATTAGGATTTCGATTTGATTTTCGTTTAGAATTTATTTCCAAAACTTTTTGTAACCAACCCTATATAATGTACATGCATCCAATAAATAGAGACGGATCAATTTTGATACAATTGGTGAGAGAGTTAATTCTCTTTGGTTCTTGAACAAATTCTTTGAACTTATTAGATTTCTGTGGCACTCAAACTCTTGACTTATCAATCAGATCATCCATAACTGATTGTGGCGTCCTCACATACTAAGGTTCTTGCTTTCATTGATCATCGGGTTAGGTGTTGAGTGTTAGAAAATGCATATTTATAAAGGAGAAAACCATCATTTTACATTTCAAGTCTTACTAACAACCCTTACTTTTATGTGTTTAAGTTTCTTATAATTTAATTTTGTGTGTTTTATTTTAATTAAGTATTTTATGTGTTTGAGGGGCATCATAGTCATTTAACAATAAACGAGAGATCAGACGGAAAAACGGACATCACTTTTGAACTCTGGACGGTCGAAAACCTTAGGAGGAGCATAAAAGGAAAAATGGCATTGTTCACATGTACGGTACTATTTACATGTACGGTACTGTCAACGTTACTGTTCACGACACTGTTATAGACGGATCAATGAAGTGGCATTGACCGATGATGTGGCATTGCCTGATGAGGTGTCACGATCCTATTGGACTAAAATTCTTATGTACTGTTGATGGTGACGTGGCTGCATATCAGTGGACCAAAAATCTCGCGTACGGTACATGCATCACACATGATTATTTTCAACCAAACCGCATTACTGTTCAACCCGGGTCAAACCGTGTTACTGTTCATCCGCGTGGTCAAACTGCGTACTATTCGCGCGTACGGTTGACTGATGACGTGGCGCAATCCTCAACGTCCAAATTATTTTTAATCCAATGGCCATAATTTACTCGATGTATCTATTAAAAGGGGACCTCCCCCCCCCCTAATTTGATATCTCTGAATCCATTATTGAGATCCATTTTCTGTAATTCCTTCTTCATCTTGTATTTTCTAGGTATTTTAATAAATTTCTATTTTGCCCCTAGTTCAATTATGAGTAGCTAATTTTCTTTCAAGCTTGGGTTGAAGGTGAAGTCTCAACATGTGTCATGGGCTTTATTTGGTAAATTTACATTCTCTTCCCCTCTAGTTAAGCTTGTCTAGATACTGCCCTGGTTTCACCGGCTCCCTAGTACAAGGTTATTATTATTTGGCACGATAAGCCCTTATCACCATATTGATTAGAGTGTGGTTCATGAAGTGTGGATTCCCCCCTCATGATTTAATTGGTATTAATAAGGAATATTTAGCCCATGATGCATGTTGATACGGATCTAGATACCCAAGTACGTCAATTTAATAGATTTACACTTTAATTTCTTCTCGCCATTTCAATTCCAATTTTTAGGATAATCTGAATCACTTCCACCACAAATCCAACCACCTCATACAAAACTAATTCTACATATAATTAAAATCTACCTCCTCGTGGGATCAACACTCGTCACCATTAGTCTATTCTACAATAGATTCGTGCGCTTGCAAGTTCAATAAAATTTGTACAACAAGTTTTTGGTGCCGTTGCCAGGGAGGTAAGTAATTTTAATTCATCGAATTAAGTTTTGTGAATAATTCCATTTAATTGTTTTCTTGTATTTTTTTTAAAAAGAAAAAAAAGTAAATCTACATTTAAAGGTTAGTATTTCTTTTCTTTTTCTCTTCTTTAAAATTCTGTAATTTAATTTTCAAGTTATTTTTTTATTTCTTCTTTGTGATTTTTGGTTATCTTACTAATTTTTTTAGTTAATTTATTTAAGATACCCAAGTACGTCAATTTAATAGATTTACACTTTAATTTCTTCTCGCCATTTCAATTCCAATTTTTAGGATAATCTGAATCACTTCCACCACAAATCCAACCACCTCATACAAAACTAATTCTACATATAATTAAAATCTACCTCCTCGTGGGATCAACACTCGTCACCATTAGTCTATTCTACAATAGATTCGTGCGCTTGCAAGTTCAATAAAATTTGTACAACAAGTTTTTGGTGCCGTTGCCAGGGAGGTAAGTAATTTTAATTCATCGAATTAAGTTTTGTGAATAATTCCATTTAATTGTTTTCTTGTATTTTTTTTAAAAAGAAAAAAAAGTAAATCTACATTTAAAGGTTAGTATTTCTTTTCTTTTTCTCTTCTTTAAAATTCTGTAATTTAATTTTCAAGTTATTTTTTTATTTCTTCTTTGTGATTTTTGGTTATCTTACTAATTTTTTTAGTTAATTTATTTCACGTATTTTTTTGTGTGTTTTTATAGTAAGGTTGTAATAGCGCAATAAGGTTAATATCATAATTTCTCCCCCGTCTTTATTTTTATCTGTTTTGTTCCCATCTTTATTTTTATTTTATTTGTTTTGCATGCATGGTCGTAGGTAATTATTACCTAATCTTAAACCTATAGACCTTGAACTTGAGAAAACACTTCGCACACACAGACACATTAAAAATAGAATGGATTTACAAGCACCACATGAGAGGTCATGTAAGGACTACTTCAGTCCTTTAGCTAATTTGAGCATATCATGTATAAGATACCCAAATGCCAATACCTTTTGGAGGGATTATTGCCGAATGTGCAAGAATGGCTAATGGCAATAAGTGGAGGAGAGCTAATGTCAAAAAGTGCAACAGAGATTTGGAAATTCTTCCAACGACAAGTGGATAATTCCCAACAACGGAGTCGATCACTGAGGAATACTAGAAGAATTAAGGGAGTAAATAAGGTTCACATTGATGAGTCAAGTTCAGAAATCAAAGAAGTCAAGGAGATGGTTGAAGGTCTCGCACGACAAATAGCATCGTTATCGACTGCTAAATCAAGAAAGCCACATGACCATGACTCATACTCAGATCAAGCCAATGCCATAGGTGTAATGAGAAAACCATAAAATTACAACCCATACTCCAATACATATAACCTTGGATGGAGAGACTACCCCAATTTTTCATGGTCTCAAGGATTCCAACAAAATGGACCAGCAGCTCCAGCTCCACCAATGCAACAAATTCCTCAAGTTCCTCAAGCCTCTCAGCTCTCATTTAGACCATACAATCAAAACCATAACTACTCACAACCCATACCATGGGAGGATGCATTCCAGAATTTCAAGAATGTTACTCACTCCACGATTGAGCAACATAACTGCACCATTGATGGACTACGAAATGAGTTGAGAGCAGGCTTCAACTCACAAGCCCAATCAGTTTCAAGCCTCGAGAAGATGGAGGGACAACTTGCTTCTTCAGTTCAAACCTTGGCAATGACTGTTAAGAAAGGCAAGTTTTCAAGTTAACTAGTGCCTAATCCTAAAGGAGTGCATGAAGTAAGTACCAGTTCACCACAGCAACATGGAGAGGTCAAAGTAGTCATGACCTTGCGAAAAGGAAAAGAAGTCGACAACAAAGTGGAGATGCCGGTGACAAAAGAAAATCAAATTGTACCTGTGAATGTTGAGGACTCACCATCGGAGGAGAAAGAAGAAACCAACCCACAAGAATATGTTCCCAAGGCTCCATTTCCTCAGAGGTTAGTAAAAGGAAAGAAGGGAAAATCCACAGGTGAGATTCTTGAAATCTTCAAACAGGTAAGTGTTAACATCCCTTTGCTTGATGCTATAAAGTAAATTCCATCTTATGCCAAGTTTCTTAAAGACCTTTGTACTAAAAAGAGAAATATTCATGTTCAAAAGAAGACATTTTTAACAGAAAACGTTAGTTCTATACTCCAACATAAAATTCCTCTAAAATGCAAAGACCTAGGCTCCCCCACTATGTATTTTAATAAATTCCATCCCAAATAATATTTTTTTTAAACAAATTTTATTGAACTTGCAAGCGCACGAATCTATTGTAGAATAGACTAATGGTGACGAGTGTCGATCCCATGAGGAGGTGGATTTTAATTATATGTAGAATTAATTTTGTATGAGGTGGTTGGATTTGTGGTGGAAGTGATTCAGATTATCCTAAAAATTAGAATTGAAATGGCGAGAAGAAATTAAAGTGTAAATCTATTAAATTGACGTACTTGGGTATCTGGATCTGGATCCGTATCAACATGCATTATTGGCTAAATATTCCTTATGAATACCAATTAAATCATGAGGGGGGAATCCACACCTCATGAACCACACTCTAATCAATATAGTGCTAAGGGCTTATCGTGCCAAATAATAATAACCTTGTACTAGGGAGCTGCTGAAATCAGGGCGGTATCTAGACAAGCTTATTATTATTTATCAACGAGAAGTCAAAACATCCACAAAAACTAGAGGGGAAGAGAAAGTAAATTTACCAAATAAAGCCCATGACACATGTTGAGACTTCACCTTTAACCTAAACTTGAAAGAAAATTAGCTACTCATAATTGAACTAGGGGTAAAATGAAAATTTATTAAAATACATAGAAAATACAAGATGGAGAATGAATTATAGAAAATGGATCCAAAAAATGGAAGTGATGATGTGGTCAAACTACGTACTATTCATGCGTACTATTGATTGATGACCTGGCGCAATCCTAAGCGTCCAAACTGTTTTTAATCTGATGGCCATGATTTACTTGATTGTGCCATGTCATCAGTCAACAGTACGCGTGAATAGTATGCGATTTGACCACGCGGATGAACAGTACACACGGTTTGACCCGGGTTGAACAGTAACGCGGTTTGGTTGAAAATAATCCTGAGCGTCCAAACTATTTTTAATCTGATGGCCATGATTTACTTGATGTATCTATAAAAAGAGGACCTCCCCCCCTAATTTGATATCTCTGAATCGATTTTTGAGATCCATTTTCTGTAATTCCTTCTCTATCTTGTATTTTCTACGTATTTTAATAAATTCTCATTTTGCCCCTAGTTCAATTATGAGTGGCTAATTTTCTTTCAAGCTTGGGTTGAAGGTGAAGTCTCAACATGTGTCATGGGCTTTATTTGGTAAATTTATTTTCTCTTCCCCTCTAGTTTTTATGGATGATTTGACTTCTCGTCGACAAATAATAATAATCTTGTCTAGTACCGCATTGGTTTCACCGGCTCCCTAGTATAAGGTTATTATTATTTGGCACAATAAGCCCTTAGCACCATATTGATTAGAGTGTGGTACATGAGGTGTGGATTCCACCTTCATAATTTAATTGGCATTAATAATGAATATTTAGCCCATGGTGCATGTTGATACGGATCCAGATACCCAAGTACGTCATTTTAATAGATTTCACTTCAATTTATTCTCGCCATTTCAATTCTAATTTTAGAATAATCTGAGTTACTTTCACCACAAACCCAACCACCCTCATACAAAATTAATTCTATATATAATTAAAATCTACCTCCTCGTGGGATTGACACTCGTCACCATTAACCTATTCTACAATAGATTCGTGCACTTGCAAGTTCAATAAAATTTGCACAACAAACATGGTTTTTTATGGCAACTCATTCTGGCACACTTATGACCAGCAACAAAAATTCTTTGAGCTCGTCGTTTTCTTACATAATTTCCTTTACCACAACCAGGCATGTATGCAATAAATTTTAGAGGTAACTCACCTGCCAATCGTACTTTAGCCTCAATTAACCAACGGATGTCAGCAGATATGTCATTCCTCATGAGCAATCGCATGCGTTCGGACCAAGCTTTATAGATTGTAAGGAGGGCATTCTGAGGAAGTGAAGGGAATCGCTTGTAAAACTTTGCTAGAATCTCGTTTCTGTCCATACCTTCGCCTCAGAATATTAGTTATTATGGGAAACTGAAGTAACCGACTTGATTATCACGGAGTATCGTTATCCGCCACTTCACCGGGGTAGCAAACTAAAGCATGCAGATAGAAAAACAAATTAAAGCACACAAAGAAAATTAAAATCGTCCTCTTATTGAATTTACCTCAAGCTCCAACTGGATGTTGTAAACACTTCTCTCAATGTCTCTGAGTTGGCTTTCTAAACCCTCAACATAGGCTACTAACTCTGGTGGTTGCAGAGCCCAAATACGATGTGTTTTACAAAATTGAATCTGCCTTTTGAGATGAGTTTTGACACGTTGAAGTGGTATAAGAATGTTTAGGAGGAACGGTATAAGTATGGTACTCATGATTAATAATGATAAGAAAAATAAAAAAATTAATGGTTAAACAAACACACTTATGCAAAAATAATTTCAATTAGCAAAAGAATAATAAAAAGAAAAAAAAAATCAAATCANAGAGAAGATAAGATTCAATTCATTAGGGATGGCTTGAATAAGGAGTCATTGGATGATATCCTTCTGTCTCTTGAAACGCATCCCAGTGGATATGTGCAAGGAGCGATTCTCCAGTTATGGCCATTATTCCAGAAAGAGCATGCATGATATAGTCTCGGGAATCTGACTATAAACGACCATGTTTTCCAGTTTATAAGAAAACTAGATGGGAAACCTATCCTCGACCCATACAGGGCGTTCAAGCCGTTTTTGGACGTAAAACTAGAGGAAGATGTGAGCCACAGTCGCAACTACCTGTAAATATCCTTTTACTTCACTGTTATTTTATCTTTTGCATTGTTGTCTTCAATAATTTTATTTTATCATTATTTTCTTTTCTTTTTACTGTTTCCTTTTTGACTCGCGAGCCATGTTCTTTCCGCGTTATTTGACACTAACATGCCACCTCATACACAGTTGTGATCCACTGTCACCAAGATTCTTAAATATGACTTTTTGTTAAGCACTCACAAATTATTTTTGAGAAATATTCCAATGGCAGCTACTCCCAATACACAATTCAAGAACATTTGTGTGCTTTCTGGATTTACCTATGGCAAACATAAAGAGTTCGTTGATGCAGCCATATATCTTGGTCGAAGCATAGCGGAGAGAAAATTACACTTGGTGTATGGAGGAGGTAACCGAGGGTTATCAAATTGGTCTTAGAAGCTGCTTTTATCAGAGGGAGCCAAGTCTTAGGCATCATCCCAAGAGCCCTAAAACCTTTGGGCAGTTTGTCCGACTCACCAATCGGAGAAAAGTTAGTCGTTTCAAGTATGCAAGAAAGAATAACTAAAATGCTTAATCATGCTGATGCCTTTATTTTCCTTCTAGGAGATCTTGCAGCACTAGAGGCACTTATCACACTAGCATTTTGGGCCCATCTGCACATTCACCAGAAACCTATCAGTTTGTTAAATATTCATAACTTTTATGATTTCTTCATCTTATTTCCTAACCATGCAATAAAAAACTTTTTCTTTCCTTCCAATGCGAAAAAGTTTTTTATTTGTGCTCACACTGCTAATGAGTTACTTGATATGTTACAAGCTTATAAACCGGAGCCAGACCCCTGGACCTTTGTGTTCGAGCGTCCAAATGATGACGGTAACAGTAGCCGCAATAAGAAGTACAAATTAGATTTAACTCTCCGCCTATAAATATTTTCTTTTGTGTTACACCACCTATGTGATGTCTTCTAAACTCTACTTCTTTCCTTTAAAACATTGAGGACAATGTTTCGTTTTGGTTAGAGAGAGGGAATAGTCGACAATTGTAGAATTTTGGTTAACCTTTTACTAATTTTTTGTTGTAGAAACTAACTATTGCTAACTTTTTGTGTTGAAGATGGCTGAATATGGAGTGTAGTGACTCTAAAAACGCATCTTCATTGTTTGAAAAAAAATATTTAAAAAAAATCAGACATTTTCTTTTTTTTATTAAGTTTTAATGTTCATTTTTCTTCTTCTTTTTAATTTCTCCTTTATAAATATACATTTTCAAATATTTGAGTCGAAGATGGCTGAATATGGAGTGTAGTGCCTCTAAAAACGCATCTTCTTAGTTAAAAAATAAAAAACAAAAAAAATATTTTTTTTTCTATCATTTTAAGTGTAACTTTTCTAATTAATTTTTTTGAATCATTTTCACATTTCTGCATGCATATTTTCCTTTCATGTTTAGAATAGGTTGGGGGGTAGAATGTTGTTAAAAAAAATTGATTTGTTTTAACATTGGATGACATGATTAATTTCAAATTTTAGTATTTGTATTATCTTTGGTCTTAAGTGATGTCATACTATGTTTGCTACTCTACATGTTGATGTCGGAGACAAATATGAGTTGCTTGAAGGAATGAACATGTCATAATAAGTACCAAGTGAGTTTTTGAGCCTATCATTTTCTTGGAGAGTAACCCTTTTGTCCATTTTTTTTATACAGCTTAGCAGTTTTATACACGATCTTTAGATTTCTTTTGAGTTAACCCTAAAGAAAAAAAATTATAAATAAAAAAAAGAGAAAAAAATGTGTGTTACTACATTTAGAGGCCCATCTAACTAGTAGATATGGAAGATTATTTAGAACCCTAAAAGACGATGGAAAGGCCACTTTTGACCCATTTGAGCCTTTCTAGCCATCCCTTTTATGAAATATCCATAGTTAACCCTTTTAAGACTTTAAATATATATATATATATATATATTTTTTTTCTTTGACAAACTTATTATCTTGACCCACTCCGATTTGGAGTATTACTCAATATCCTACATGTTTCATCACTTATTAATGTTTGAGAAAAATGTAAATAATTATTTTGTTCAGTGAAGTTGTGCCAAACAAAAAAAAAGAAAAAAAGTTTGTTGTTTCAAAAAAAAATAATAATAACAATAATAGGTGAAATCCACCTTGCAACATCAAAAAAAAATCTCTGCATTTTTCTCAAACATACATTTTATTTTCCTTATTTCCCTTCTTTGTTAGCCATGTCCCCAGCCAACGTTACATTCTAATAAAAGTCCTTCTTGATTTTAGGGAACTATAATCTGAAGTAGAAGCTAATTCTATGAGCTAAAAGGATGTAGTTGTGCATAAAAAATAATAATAAATAAATAAATTGGGTTGACTATCATTTTTATTTGACTTGAGATCGTATTATTTCTAAGCTGAGGGCATATTTCTTTCATTGTGGTGAGAGCATGTGATATCACTTCTTTATTATTTTCTCTCAATTACCATTAATTGGAGTGACTATTTTTATTCGGTTTAATTTCTCTCAATTACCATCCAGTGAGATTTTGGGGTTTGACATGCCATTCTTGAAAGTAGCTATGACAATCTACTAGGCTGATTCATGTGGATGGTTGATGTGGGTGTGATATTTCTTTAGACTGAAGATAATGCTTATACTTTTATTTGATTGTTATCATTAGTCTAATTGAATAAACATGAGTGTTTAAAAAAAAATCATTTTGGATTTGAATATTGTTTTCGCTTTATTTACTAGGGACTAGCAATAAGCTGGTTGGGGTATGTTGAGTGTTAGAAAATGCATATTTAAAAAGGAGAAAACCGTCATTTTACATTTCAAGTCTTACTAACAACCCTTACTTTTATGTGTTTAAGCTTCTTGTAATTTAATTATGTGTGTTTTACTTTAATTAAGTATTTTATGTGTTTTAGGGGCATCATAGTCATTTCACAATAAACGAGAGATCAGACGGCAAAACGGACATCACTTTTGAACTCAGGACGGTCGAAAACCTTAGGAGGAGCATAAAAGGAAAAATGGCACTGTTCACATGTACTATTCACATGAACGTACTGTCTACGTTACTATTCATGACATTGTTCATATAGACGGATCGATGGCGTGGCATTGATCGATGATGTGGCATTGACTGATGAGGTGTCACGATCTTGTTGGACTAAAATTCTTGTGTACTGTTGATGGTGACGTGGCAGCATATCAGTGGACCAAAAATCTCGCGTACGGTACATGCATCACACAAGATTATTTTCAACCAAACCGCGTTACTGTTCAACCAGGGTCAAACCGTGTTACTGTTCACCGCGTGGTCAAATCGCGTACTATTCACGCGTACTGTTGACTGATGACGAGGCGCAATCCTGAGCGTCTAAACTGTTTTTAATCTGATGGCCATGATTTACTCGATGTATCTATAAAAAGGGGACCTCCCCCGCCTAATTTGATATCTCTGAATCTATTTTTGGGATCCATTTTCTGTAATTCCTTCTCCATCTTGTATTTTCTATGTATTTTAATAAATTTCCATTTTGCCCCTAGTTCAATTATGAGTAGCTAATTTTCTTTCAGGCTTGGGTTGAAGGTGAAGTCTGAACATGTGTCATGAGCTTTATTTGGTAAATTTACTTTCTCTTCCCCTCTAGTTTTTGTGGATATTTTAACTTCTCGTCGACAAATAATAATAAGCTTGATTAGATACCGCCCTGGTTTCACCGGCTCCTTAGTACAAGGATATTATTATTTGGCACGATAAGCCCTTAGCACCATATTGATTAGAGTGTGGTTCATGAGGTGTGGATTCCCCCCTCATGATTTAATTGGTATTAATAAGGAATATTTAGCTCATGATGTATGTTGATACGGATCTAGATACCCAAGTACGTCAATTTAATAGATTTACACTTTAATTTCTTCTCGCCATTTCAATTCCAATTTTTAGGATAATATGAATCACTTCCACCACAAATCCAACCACCTCATACAAAATTAATTCCACATATAATTAAAATCTACCTCCTCGTGGGATCGACACTCGTCACTATTAGTCTATTCTACAGTAGATTCGTGCGCTTGCGAGTTCAATAAAATTTGCACAACATTAGGGTTCCATTTAATTATAGGTTTAGATTCGATCTTGGATACTAAATTGATTAGGGTCGTGTCAGTTCTCAACGGGGTTCATATCATTTTAGTATCAAAGCTTAGGCACCAAGGTCAGATTCATCTATCTTTATTGTTTTTCATTCTTGTATGAGATTTTTCATTCTTGTTATAGTATTAGAAAAAAAAAGACAATAAAAAAATCATGAACAGTGCCGCGTGAACAATATTTTTAAGGTTTCTTTTATCAAATTTGCATCTTTATGGTTTAATTCTCCTTAAATCCATAAAATTTTCCTATTTCTTTCCCTAAAAAAAAAAGATCCAAAAAAGGAGCGCATCAAAGAAACAAGAGAAGAAGAAAGAGGACAGTGAGAAAAAAATATCCCCGACGTCTACTTAAAAGCTTTTGTTCATTTCTATTATTAGTGTCTTAAAGAGTCCAAAATTGGTTTTCCTCTATAGGTGAAAATTTTTGCCCAAAATTTTGGTAATTTGTACTTTCGAAACTCGATCTTACGTATGCATTGGATTCTTGCTTTTAAAATTCGAGTCTCCTTAGTGTCATCTTGTGAATTGCTATAAAAATCTTGATATTGGTTTGATTAATTTGATAAGAAACGAGTGAGAATTACTACGAAGGCAAGAGAGTGTGACCATATTAGAGCATAAAATCCAATAAATTTGAGTGGAATACGAGTGTAATTGAGTGAGTCATTTTCTTGAGTGAAACACGTAAGGAAGTGAGGTGAAGTCCTTTCTAAATTATTTCTAACTTTCTTTTATAGATGTTGGATATGTCTCACAACCCAGAACAAAATGGAAATGAAGAAGATCAATTTGAAACTACTCAGAATTTGTAAATTCAAGTATTAATGGGAGAGATGAGAAGGATGATGAAGGCTGAATTAGAGCAAATAGACATGCGGGGCAGCCACAACCCGTTCCCCAAGCACGAATGAGGGAGAGAGCTTCGGCTAGAGCAGTGATTGATGAATATTATAGAGATTAGTGGCAGATCTCCAGGTAGGCTACATCGACTTGTAGCCTGATCTTGATTAGGAAAAAAATCACCGATATCCCTTATATTTTCATCAATTTTATATAATAATATAGTTATTATTTTGTTTCATATATATCCCTAACTCAATTACCCTTATATTTTCATCAATTTTATATTATAGTTGAGTTTTTATTTTATTTTCAAATATGTCCTTAATCCAATTATATTCATTTCCATTTGAAATTAGTTACTTATTTATAAAATGATTAAATTATACATTTATTGAATATATTGAAAACATTAGGGGGCTAAAATGTTGCTGCTGCTTTATTTTAAAAAATTCTAATTGAAAAACATTATGTCAATCTAACATAAAATTTTCACTAATATTAAAAGTACTTACAAAACAACATGTAATAGTAATTATCAATATTTTCATAAACTTTTTATGTGAATTTTGAGATTTCATTTAATAGTAAGTTAGAAAATAAAATTTGAGTATTTTTAGAAACTTTTTATAAAATAATCATCAGCATATGATTCTTCAAAGAGAGTCAGAACACCTACCAAAGAAACAACGACATTCAAATACATTTTTATTGGATGAGTTTAGTTTATTATTGAAACTTTTGACTAACAATATATTTATAATTTTAAAAGATGAATAAATTTTTTAGTTGTTTAATTTATTTAAACCTAGTAGTTAAGTACTTGACTTCAACCATTAAAGTTTTACTTGCGAGTTTTAATTGATTGTAATTACATGTATTGATTTAATTTTAGCTTAAAATTCTTAATTGATTTATTAATCCTTATATAATTATATACTATTAAAGGTTGCAAGGTCGGATTCCATAATTGAAAAATAGGGTTTTTATATTTGAATTACCTTTTGTTTTCTACTTTTTTTTATAATTAGTTTTAGTTCGAGTATGTATTTATAAGAATAAGATTGTTCATGTCCCTCTTATTTGATGCACTTCTTCCTACTTATGAATTTTTTCACCTTTTACTTTTGGACTATATATTCAGAAGTTAAAGACTAGTTGCCCAATTCTTAGGAGTTCTATTATAACGGTTTATATTAGATGAGGCTAAAAAAGGTTTGTTCCATGATAATTGCATGTCTTAGTATTGTGGAGCATCATAATTCATGGGATGAGGCTAGAAAGGCTTAATCTTGTAATTTTATTTTTTCTTCACCCAAGCCTAATTTTTCTGCCCCCATTTGGGATTATTGGGATCATTGGATTTTGCATTAGTAATTTTATATATATATATATATATTTTAAAATTTGTATCTATGTCAGTGTTCTCTAATATATCATTTATGTCGGACAACTCTTTGTTGTTGTGCTTTTGAGTGATATATCACTTAATTGAAAAAGAAAAGAAAAAGGAAGTTTATTGAAGACTAAATGTTTAATTTATGTCTATCTTTCAGGAATGATATAAATTAGAAACTTAGATTAGTGCATCTGCAAAAAATGGTATGCGGCATGATTCGCTCATTCGCAATGCTAAGATAGGCGAAACATTAACAAGAGCAACCAAGTAGGGAATTTTTGGTACAGTTTTATTACTATTCTTTTGTGGTTGTTATGGAAGACAAATCAGTTTATTAATTTGTTTAGTGACACACACCTATTATGACAGCCTTAATAAATTGCCACATATACTAGTTTAACTCACCCAGGTAACTCTTGGTTTAATCACATCTTTAAACCCTACTCTATAAGGTTTTCATTACAAATTACTTCCACACCCGCCACTTCCCCACTGTCTTTGTGTTTCACCCTTTTCAAAAAAACGAAGTGACAAGTATTTTGCTAAGGTTTCTCTTAGGTTATTTTATAATTATTAGCTTATTTTATTCGTAATGCAACTGTGCACCTTTATTCTTTTTCTTTTTTCTTTCTCCCTTGAAAGAGCAAGTACACTTACCGACATATATTATATTGCAATTTTTGTGTAGGGATTTTCATCCAGCAGCTTTTGCTCTTTGTTTTCTCGTCATCAAGTTTTTCTACGGATTCTCTACTCTCCACTCACCAAAATTTGATTTTTTATATAATATTATGCATTCATTAATATATTGATTTAATATTTTAATGATTAATTGTTTCATGAGCCATGTACGGTGAAAGGGCAAGTACACTTACTCACATATATTATATTGTAATTTTTGTGTAAGGGTTTTCATCCAGCAGCTTTTGCTCCTTTTTCTCATCCATTAAGTTTTCCTAGGGATTCTTGATCCTCCATTCACCAAGGTTTGGTTATTTTTTTGTTTTATATTATATTATGCTTTCATTTTATACTAATTTAATATTTTAATAATTAATTGTAACACCCCAATCCGAAATCTAAGGGCAAATGTATCGACAACTCACATATGAATTTAAGTAACTCTTTACAAACGATAAAATTCGAGTCTCAAATACAAAAGCCAGTGGAATAACTTAAAAATTTAGTCACACCATCTACCATCCTCAATTCAAATCCATCTTCTCACTCATTATAAATCAATCCTGACTTCTGAAAACTGAATCACAATAAACTATAATGAGTACAAAACCCAGTAAGCACTTTGGCCCTCAAGATACATACATACTGCAATGGATGATATGCCATGTTCTTTTGGAAATACTGTAAAACAAATTCATAAAAATCTCTTTTTGTCGCTTTCAAACTTTCTCATTTTCTTTTAATGAAATACATATTCTGCAATTGTGGCACTTTGTGTTGTGCGTGGCACTTTGGCCCTCAAGAGGTGGCCCCCGCATAGTCTCAAGAGGTGGCCCCCACCAGTGGCGGACCTAGAAACTAAAATGAGGGGGGGCTTACTTAGATTTTTTTTAATGTTCACTTGAATACATTTCAAGTCTTATAAACTCAAATTTTATTACTTTTTTTTAATTCTAAATAATAATAGTAATAAATTATTTTTTTAAATACGTGAAAATATCATTTTTTGAAGTAGTTTCCACAAAATATTTTAAAAAATAAAATAATGTGGCTCATGGGATTTGAACCAAAGTTTTAAAACCATTAAATAGCACTCTTACCATTGAACTACAAGCCTTTTTTATATATGAAAAATGTGTCCAAATTCATTTATTTAACTTTTTCAAAAGGGGCTTGGGGTACATTTAAAAGAAAATTTAATGGCCCAGGGGGGGCTGAAGCCCCTCCTGGGCCTTCATTGGGTCCGCCCATGGCCCCTACACAACTTCAAGAGGTGGCCCCCAATGCAAAATCTCATAAAATAGAAATTCTGTTTGCTAAAATCTACTTTCTCATTCATAGAAAACTCAATGCATTTTCGTGCTGATGCCAATGAACCATCACACATACATATGCCTGTTGAGTGTTAGAAAATGCATATTTATAAAGGAGAAAATCGTCATTTTACATTTCAAGTCTTACTAACAACCCTTACTTTTATGTGTTTAAGCGTCTTGTAATTTAATTATGTGTGTTTTATTTTAATCAAGTATTTTGTGTTTTAGGGGCATCATAGTCATTTCACAATAAACGAGAGATCAGACAGTTAAACGGACATCACTTCTAAACTCAGGACGGTCAAAAACCTTAGGAGGAGTATAAAAGGAAAAATGGCACTGTTCACATGTACGGTACTGTCTATGTTACTATTCACGACACTGTTCATATAGACGGATCGATGATGTGGTATTGACCGATGACGTGACATTGACTGATGAGGTGCCACGATCCTGTTGGACTAAAATTCTTATGTACTGTTGATGGTGACGTGGCAGCATATCAGTAGACCAAAAATCTCGCGTACGGTACATGTATCACACATGATTATTTTCAACCAAACCGCGTTACTGTTCAACTCGGGTCAAACCGTGTTATTGTTCATCCGCGTGGTCAAAATGCATACCATTCACGCATACTGTTGACTAATGACATGGCGCAATCCTGAGCGTCCAAACTGTTTTTAATCCGATGGCCATGATTTACTCGATGTATCTATAAAAAGGGCACCTCCCCCCCTAATTTGATATCTCTGAATCTATTATTGGGATCCATTTTCTGTAATTCCTCCTCCATCTTGTATTTTCTACGTATTTTAATAAATTTTTATTTTGCCCCTATTTCAATTATGAGTAGCTAATTTTCTTTCAAGCTTGGATTGAAGGTGAAGTCTCAACATGTGTCATGGGCTTTATTTGGTAAATTTATTTTCTTTTCCCCTCTGATTTTTGTGGATGATATGACTTTTCGTCAAAATATAATAATAATCTTGTCTAGTACAGCCCTGGTTTCACCGACTCCCTAGTATAAGGTTATTATTATTTGGCACGATACGCCCTTAGCACCATATTGATTAGAGTGTGGTTCATGAGGTGTGGATTCCACCTTCGTGATTTAATTGGCATTAATAATGAAATTTTAGCCCATGATGCATGTTGATAGGAATCTAGATACCCAAGTACGTCATTTCAATAGAATTCTCTTCAAATTATTCTCACAATTTTAATTCCAATTTTAAGATAATCCAAATTATTTTCACCACAAATCCAACCACCTATTTAGAAAATTAATTCTACACACAATTAAAATCCACCTCGTGGGATCGACACTCGTCACCATTGATCTATTCTACAATAGATTCGTGCACTTGCGAGTTCAATAAAATTTGCACAACAAGTTTTTAGCGCCGTTGCGGGGGAGGTAAGTAATTTTAATTCATAAAATCAATTTTTGTGAATAATTCCATTTAATTGTTTTCTTGTATTTTTTTTCTTAAAAAAAAGAAAAAAGAAAAAAAAGTAAATTTACATTTAAAGGTTAATATTTCTTTTCTTTTTCTCTTCTTTAAAATTTTGTAATTTAATTTTTAATTTATTTTTCTTTGTAATTTTTCTTTGTTTATCTTGTTAATTTATTTTTAGTTAATTTATTTCACGTAATTTGTTGTGTATTTTTATAGTAAGGTTGTAATAGTGCGATAAGGTTAGGATCGTAATTTCTCATTTTTCTTTATTTTATTCATTTTGTTCCTATGTTTTTTTTCATTGCATGCATAGTCGTAGGTCGTTATTACATAATCTTGAACCTATAGACCTTGAATTAAAAAAAACACTTCGCACACACAAACAAGTTAAAAATAAAATGGATTTGCAACCACAGGAGAGGCCATTTAAGGACTACTTCAGTCCTTTAGCTAATTTGAGTACATTATGTATAAAATACCCAAATGTAGCTGCTAGGAGTTTTGAACTAAAACCTAGTGTTCTAAATTATCTCCCAACATTCTATGGCCTAGAAAATGAGGACCCATATAATCATCTTAAATGATTTTCATGCCATTTGTAAAATATTTAAATATGAGAATTTTCAGACGATGATGTTAAACTCAGATTATTCCCATTTTCTTTAAAAGATAGAGCTCGTTCATGGCTCAATACATTGCCTGCTAATAGCATTACATCATGAGAACAAATGGTTATAAAAATTTTGAATAAATATTTCCCAGTGTATAAAACCAATGCTATTCGCAGGGAAATCTCGGAGTTTATCCAGAGAGAAGACGAGCAGTTTTTCGAAACTTGGGAGCGATTCAATGGGCTACTCTTGAAGTGTCCACATCATGGGTACGAGAAATGGCACCAATACCAATACTTTTTGGAGGGATTATTGCCGAATGTGCAAGAATGGCTAATGACAACAAGTGGAGGGAGCTAATGTCAAAAAGTGCATCAGAGATTTGGGAATTCTTCCAGCGACAAGTGGATAATTCCCAACAATAGAGTCAGTCACTCAGGAATATTAGAATAATTAAAAGAGTGAATGAGGTTCACATTGACGAGTCAACTTCATAAATTAAAGAAGTCAAAGCAATAATTGAAGGTCTCTCTCGACAAATAGCATTGTTATCGACTGCTAAATCAACAGAGCCACATGACTATGACTCATACTCAGGTCAAGCCAATGCCATAGGTGTAATGAGAAAGCCATCAAATTACAACCCATACTCCAACACATATAACCCTGGATGGAGAGACCACTCCAATTTTTCATGGTCTCAAGGATTCCAACAAAATGGACCAGCAACTCCAGCTCCACCAATGCAACAAATTCCTCAAGTTCCTCAAGCCTCTCAACCCCCATTTAGACCATACAATCAAAACCAGAACTACTCTCAACCCAGACCATGGGAGGATTCATTCCAGAATCTCAAGAATGTTACTCACTCCACGATTAAGCAACAGAACCGCACCATTGATGGACTACGAAATGAGTTGAGAGCAGGCTTCAACTCACAAGCCCAATCAGTTTCAAGCCTTGAGAAGATGGTGGGATAAGTTGCTTCTTCAGTTCAGACCTTAGCAATGACTGTTGAGAAAGGTAAGTTTCCAAGTCAACCAGTGCCTAATCCTAAAGGAGTGCATGAAGCAAGTACCAGTTCACCACAATAGCATGGAGAGGTCAAAGCAGTCATGACCTTGCGAAAAGGAAATAAGTCGACAACAAAGTAGAGATGCCGGTGACAAAAGAAAATCAAATTGTACCTGTGAATGTTGAGGACTCACCATCAGAGGAGAAAGAAGAAACCAGCCCGCAAGAATATGTTCCCAAAGCTCCATTTCCTTAGAGGTTAGCTAAAGGAAAGAAGGGAAAATCCACAGGTGAGATTCTTGAAATCTTCAAACAGGTAAGTGTTAACATCCCTTTGCTTGATGCTATAAAGCAAGTTCCATCTTATGCCAAGTTTCTTAAAGACTTTTGTACTAAAAAGAGAAATATTCATATTCAAAAGAAGACATTTTTAACAGAAAACGTTAGTTCTATCCTCCAACATAAAATTCCTCTAAAATGCAAAGACCCAGGCTTCCCTACTATCTCATGTAGCATAGGGAACTACACAATTGATAATCCTTTGTTGGATTTAGGAGTTAGTGTAAATCTGTTGCCTTACTCAGTATTTTTGAAACTTGGGTTGGGTGAATTACACCCAACTCCAGTGGTGTTAGAACTTGCAGATCGGTCCAGAAAAAAAACCTCGTAGTATTATAGAGGATGTGCTTATCTAGGTAGACAAGTTTTATTTTCTTGTTGATTTCATTGTAATTGACACTCAACCAATACATGATTCAAGGAAGCACATCCCCATTATTCTAGGCCGACCTTTCTTGGCAACTGCAGATGCTCACATTCAATACAGGACTGGAAATATGTAGTTGTCCTTTGGCAACATAACTATGGAGCTGAATATCTTCAACATTGCCAAACAACCTCACAATGCAGATGATGGAATTGTTGATGTGGATTTAATAGAAGTATTAGTTGATGATACTTTTCTTTCAAACCTCAGTGATGATCTTTGACGAACATGTTTAACTCGCTTTGGTTTGGATTTTGATATTGACAGATGAGATTAACGCTCTACTTGACTCAACACCATCCATGGACACTAATAAATAGAAGTCAAGAGTTGAACAACTAGCACCATCAGAGAAGAAACTCATCCCATCATCAGAATCTCCATCGAAACTCGAGCTCAAACCATTACCCAACACATTGAAATATGTGTTTTTAGGAGAAGAAAGCACTCTGCCGGTAATCATCTCATCATCCCTAAATGACAAACAAAAAGGTAAGTTGTTGGATGTTTTAAAAGAGCACAAAGGAGCATTAGGATGGACCATAGCAGACATCAAAGGTATAAACCCAGTAGACTGTATGCATTACATTCACCTTGATGAAAATACTAAATCTACTAGGGAAATGCAACGTCGGTTAAATCCTAACATGAAAGAAGTTGTTAGAACTGAAGTCCTTAAGCTATTAGACGCAGGTATCATTTACCCAATTTCTGATAGTTCATGGGTCAGTCCTGTACAAGTTGTCCCCAAAAAGTCAGGAGTCACAGTAGTTACCAATGCTGATAATGAATTGATACCCACTAGAGTAACTACAGGATGGCGTGTATGCATTGATTATAGAAAGTTGAATTCTGTCACACGTAAAGACCATTTTCCTTTACCATTTATCGATCAAATGCTTGATAGATTGGCAGGCCATGAATTTTATTGCTTTCTAGATGGCTACTCAGGATATAATCAGATTCCCATAGCACCAAAAGATCAAGAGAAAACTACTTTCACTTGCCCTTTTGGCACATTTGCATATAGGAGGATGCCATTTGGATTATGTAATGCACCTGCCACATTTCAACGATGCATGTTGAGCATTTTTTCTGATATGGTTGAACGATTCCTTGAAGTCTTTATGGATGATTTTTCTGTCTTTGGTGACTCGTTTGATCAATGTTTACATCATCTAACACAAGTTTTGCAGAGATGTATCGAAAAGAACTTAGTCTTAAATTGGGAGAAGTGCCATTTTATGGTAAAACAAGGTATTGTTCTCGGTCACATCATTTCGAGCAAAGGTATTGAGGTTGACAAAGCCAAGGTGGATCTCATTTCTAATCTTCCTCCACCCAAAACAGTCAGAGAAGTAAGATCTTTCCTTGGGCATGCTGGTTTCTATAGACGTTTCATTAAAGATTTTAGCAAAGTTTCTAGACCCTTATGCAATTTACTTGCTAAGGATGTACCTTTTATCTTTAATGATTCATGTCTTGTGGCTTTTGAAAAATTAAAGCAGTTGTTGACATCATCACCCATTATTCAGGCCCCAAACTGGAGCTTATCATTTGAACTCATGTGTGACGCATCTGATTATACAGTAAGAGCAGTATTAGGACAAAGAGTTGATCGAATTGCCCATGTTATTTATTATGCTACCATGCCATTGAATGATGCACAATTGAACTATTCAACTACTGAAAAAGAAATGCTAGCAGTAGTGTTTGCATTGGAAAATTTTCGATCTTATCTCATTGGTTGTGAAATAATTATATTCACAGATCATGCTGCTCTTAAATATCTTCTCACAAAGAAAGATGCAAAAGCCAGACTAATTCGTTGGGTGTTACTTTTGCAGAAATTTGACTTGGAATTCAAAGATAAGAAAGGCACAGAAAACGTTGTGGCAGACCATCTCTCTCATCTCCACCTTGACACAATTATGGAATCATTACCATTGAATGAGTCATTCCCAGATGAACAATTGATGAGTGTGGAAGTATTACCATGGTATCCTGATATCGTTAATTATCTTGTTACAGGTCAACTTCCAGAGCATTGGACCAAGCAAAACAAGGCTAAATTTTTTACGGAAATAAATAATTTCTTTTGGGATGACCCGTATTTGTTCAAGTATTGTGCAGATCAAATTGTTAGACGATGTGTTCCAGAAAATGAAATTCAGAATATTCTTTCATTCTGCCATGAACAAGCTTGTGGAGGCCATATCAGTGCTAAGAAAACAGCGACTAAAGTTTTATAATGTAGTTTCTATTGGCTAACTATATTTCGAGATGCTTACACTTTCTGTTCTTCATGTGATAGGTGTCAACGAATGAGGAGCATTACACGAAGGAACATGATGCCACTAAATCCAATTCTAGTGGTTGAGATTTTTTACGTATGGGGTATCGACTTCATGTGACCCTTTCCCCCTTCTTTTGGCCATCAATACATATTGGTTGTTGTTGACTACGTATCAAAATGGATAGAAGCAATTCCATGTAGAACCAATGATCACAAGGTGGTGATAGGATTTTTGAAAAGCAACATTGTTTCACGCTTTGGATTCCCTCGAGCGATAATCAGTGATGGTGGTGCCCACTTTTGTAACAAAGCGTTCAAAACTCTTTTGAAAAAGTATTCAATCACTCACAAAGTGGCGAGCCCATATCATCCGCAAACAAGTGGCCAAGTTGAGATCTCCAATCGAGAAATAAAGCATATATTAGAAAAGACGGTGAGGCCGGACAGAAACGATTGGTCATTAAGACTTGATGATGCATTATGGGCATATAGAACGGCTTTCAAAACCCCAATTAAGATGTCACCCTACGGGCTAGTGTATAGAAAAGCTTGCCACCTACCTGTCATGCGTACTGGGCCATTAAGAAATTCAACTTTGACATGCAGTAACCCAGCTCAGAAAGAAGATTACAGCTAGGAGAACTTGAAGAAATTCGCAATGATGCATACAAAAATGCCAAGATTTACAAGCAACGAATGAAAGTCTTCCATGACAAGAAAATTATGAGAAAATCGTTCACTCCAGGTCAGAAAGTGCTTTTATTCAATTCTCGCTTGCACTTATTCCCAGGTAAGTTACGCTCTCGATGGTCTGGCCCCTTTATTGTTCATACTGTTTTTCCACATGGGGCAATTGAAATAAAGGACCCAAAGAACGGTGTCACGTTTAAAGTTAATGGTCAAAGATTAAAGCCATATCTAGAGTACCAACCACATGGAGAAGACACCGAAATAAATTTGAGTGACCCACCAGATTTGAATTAATTTTTTTTTTGTTGATTTGATTTTTCTTTCTTTCTTTCTTTTTATTATTCTTTTGCTAATTGAAATTATTTTTGCATAAGTGTGTTTGTTTTACCATTAAGTTTTCTCTTATCATTGTTAATCATGAGTACCATACTTAGACCGTTCCTCTTGAACATTTTTAAACCACTTCAACGTGTTAAGACTCATCTCAAAAGACGGATTCAATTTTGTAAAACACATCGTATTTTGAGTCTGCAACCACCAAAGTTAGTATCCTATGTTGAGGGTTTAGAAAACCAACTCAGAGACATTGAGAGAAGTGTTTATGACATCCAGTTGGAGCTTGAGGTAAATTAAATAAGAGGACGATTTTAATTTTCTTTGTGTGATTTAATTTATTTTTCTGTTTGTGTGCTTTAGTTTGCTACCCCGGTGAAGTGGCGGATAACGGTACTCCGCGACAATCAAATCGGTTACTTCAGTTTCCCATAATAACTGATATTCTGAGGCAAAGGTATGGACAGAAACGAGATTCTAGCGAAGCTTCACAAGCGATTCCCTTCACTTCCTCAGAATGGCCTCCTTACAATCTATAAAGCTCGATCCGAACGCATGCGATTGCTCATGAGGAATAACACACCTGCTGACATCCGTTGGTTAATCGAGGCTAAAGTACGATTGGTAGGTGAGTTACCTCCAAAATTTATTGCATACATGCCTGGTTGTGGTAAAGGAAATTATGCAAGAAAACGACGAGCTCGAAGAATTTCTGTTGCTTGTCATAAGTGTGCCAGAATGAGTTGCGATAAAAACCCATGTTCTTTAGGAATGGTGTCTGATAATAGAGAAGATAAGATTCAATTCATTAGGGATGGCTTGAATAAGCAGTCATTTGATGATATCCTTCTGTCTCTTAAAACACATCCCAGTGGATATGTGCAAGGAGCGATTCTCTAGTTATGGCCATTATTCCAGAAAGAGCATGCACGATATAGTCTCAGGAATCTGACTATAAATGAACATGTTTGCCAGTTTATAAGAAAACTGGATGGGAAGCCTATCCTCAACCCATAGAGGGTGTTCAAGCCGATTCTGGACGTAAAACCAGGGGAAGATGTGAGCCTCAGTCGCAACTACCTATAAATATCATTTTACTTTACTGTTATTTTATTTCACTGTTATTTTATCTTTTGCATTATTGTCTTTAATAATTTTATTTCATCATTATTTCTTTTTCTTTTTACTGTTTCCTTTCTGACTCGCGAGCCATATGCTTTACGCGTTTTTTGACACTGACATGCCACCTCATACACAGTTGTGATCCACTGTCACCAAGATTCTTAAATATGACTTTTTGTTAAGCACTCACAAATTGTTTTTGAGAAATATTCCAATGGCAGCTACTCCCAATAGACAATTCAAGAACATTTGTGTGTTTTCTAGATTTACCTATAGCAAACATAAAGAGTTCGTTGATGCAGCCATAGATTTTGGTCGAAGCATAGCAGAGAGAAAATTACACTTGGTGTATGGAGTAGGTAACCGAGAGTTATCAAAATTGGTCTCAGAAGCTGCTTTTATCATAGGGAGCCAAGTTTTAGGCATCATCCCAAGAGCCCTAAAACCTTTCGGCAGTTTGTCCGACTCACCAACTGGAGAAGAGTTAGTCATCTCAGGTATGCAAGAAAGAATAACTGAAATGCTTAATCATGCTGATGCTTTTATTTTCCTTCCAGGCGATCTTGCAACACTAGAGGCACTTATCACACTAGCATCATGGGCCCATTTGCACATCCACCAGAAACCCATCGGTTTGTTAAATGTCAATAACTTTTATGATGGTTTTATCGCATTTCTTAACCATGCAATAAAAAACTTTTTCGTTCCTCCCAATGCCAAAAAGCTTTTTATTTGTGCTCACACTGCTAATGAGCTACTTGATATGTTACAAGCTTATAAACCGGAGCCAGATCCCTGGGCCTTTGTGTTCGAGCGTCCAAATGATGACGGTAACAGTAGCCGCAGTAAGAAGTACAAATTAGATTTAACTCTCCGCCTGTAAATATTTTATTTTGCGTTGCACCACCCAGGTGATGTCTTCTAAACTCTACTTATTTCCTTTAAAACATTGAGGACAATGTTTCGTTCTGGTTGGGGGGAGGGAATAGTCGACAATTGTGGAATTTTGGTTAAGTTTTTTCTAATTTTTTGTTGTAGAAATTAACTATTGCTAACTTTTTGTGTTGAAGATAGCTGAATATGGAGTGTAGTGACTCTAGAAACGCATCTTCATCGTTTGAAAAAAATATTTAAAAAAAATTCAAACATTTTCTTTTTCTTTATTAAGTTTTGATGTTCATTTTTCTTCTTCTTTTTAATTTCTCCTTTATAAATATACATTTTCAAATATTTGAGTCGAAGATGGCTGAATATGGAGTGTAGTGCCTCTAGAAACGCATCTTCTTAATTAAAAAAAATATTTCTTTTTCTATCATTTTAAGTGTAACTTTTCTAATTAATTTTTCTACATCATTTTCACGTTTTTGCATGCATATTTTCCTCTCGTGTTTAGAATAGGTTGGGGGGTAGAATGCTGTTTAAAAAAAATATTTGTTTTAACATTTGATGACATGATTAATTTCAAATTTTAGTATTTGTATTATCTTTGGTCTTAAGTGATGTCATACCATGTTTGCTACTATACATGTTGATGTCAGAGACAAATATGAGTTGCTTGAAGGAATGAACATGTCATAATAAGTACCAAGTGGGTTTTTGAGCCTATCATTTTTCTTGCAAAGTAACCCTTTTGCCAATTTTTTTTTATACAGCTTAGCAGTTTTATAAACGATCTTTAGATTTCTTTTGAGTTAACCTTAAAAGAAAAAAAACTATAAATAAAAAAAAGAAAAAAAGTGTGTTGCTACATTTGGAGGCCCATCTAACTAGTAGATATAGAAGATTATTTAGAACCCTAAAAGATGATGGAAAGGTCATTTTTGATCCGTTTGAGCCTTTCTAGCCATCCCTTTTATGAAATATCCATAGTTAACCCTTTTGAGCCTTAAAAAAAAAAATATTCTTATACAAACTTATCATCTTGACCCACTCCTATTTGGAGTATTACCCAATATCTTACATGTTTCATCACCTATTTATGTTTGAGAAAAATGTAAATAATTATTTTGTTCAGTGAAGTTGTGCCAAACAAAAAAAACTAATAACAATAATAGGTGAAATCCACCTTGCAACTTCCAAAAAAAAAATCTCTGCATTTTTCTCAAACATACACTTTGTTTTTCTTATTTCCCCTTCTTGTTAGCCATGTCCCTAGCCTACATTATGTCTTAATAAAAGTCTTTCTTGATTTTAGGCAACTATAATCTGAAGTAGAAGCTATTTATATGGGCTAAAAAGATGTAGTGGTGCATAAAAAATAATAAATAAATAAATTGGGTTGATTAGCATTTTTATTTGACTTGAGATCGTATTATTTCTAAGCTGATGACATATTTCTTTCATCTTGGTGAGAGCATGTGATATCACTTCTTCATTATTTTCTCTCAATTACCATTCATTGGAGTGACTATTTTTATTGGGTTAATTTCTTTGTGAGAGTGTTACTACTTCCAGTGAGATTTTGGGGTTTGACATGTCATTCTTGAAAGTAACTATGACAATCTATTAGGCTGATTCATGTGGATGGTTGATGTGGGTGTGGTGTTTCTTTAGACTGAATATAATACTTATACTTTTATTTGATTGTTATCATTAGTCTGATTGAATAAACACGAGTGTTTAAAAAAAATCATTTTGGATTTGAATTTTGTTTTCGCTTTATTTGTTAGGGACTAGAAATAAGTTGGTTGGGGTGTGTGTTGAGTGTTAGAAAATACATATTTATAAAGGAGAAAACCGTCATTTTATATTTCAAGTCTTACTAACAACCCTTACTTTTATGTGTTTAAGCTTCTTGTAATTTAATTATGTGTGTTTTATTTTAATTAAGTATTTTATGTGTTTTAGGGGCATCATAGTCATTTCACAATAAACGAGAGATCAGACGGCAAAACGGACATCACTTTTGAACTGAGGACGGTCGAAAACCTTAGAAAGAGTATAAAAGGAAAAATGGTATTGTTCACATGTACGGTACTGTTCACATGTATTGTACNTATAGATGGATTGATGATGTGGCATTGACCGATGATGTGGCATTGACTGATGAGGTGTCACGATCCTATTGGACTAAAATTCTTATGTACTGTTGATGGTGACGTGGCAGCATATCAGTGGACCAAAAATCTCGCGTACGGTCCATGCATCACACAGGATTATTTTCAACCAAACTGCGTTACTGTTCAACCCGGGTCAAATTGTGTTACTGTTCATCCGCGTGGTCAAACCGTGTACCATTCACGCGTACTGTTGACTGATGACGTGGAGCAATTCTGAGCGTCCAAACTGTTTTTAATCTGATGGCCATGATTTACTCGATGTATCTATAAAAAGGGGACCTCCCCCCCTGATTTGATATCTCTGAATCCATTATTCGAATCCATTTTCAGTAATTCCTTCTCTATCTTGTATTTTCTACGTATTTTAATAAATTCTTATTTTGCCCCTAGTTCAATTATGAGTAGCTAATTTTCTTTCAAGCTTGGGTTGAATGTGAAGTCTCAACATGTGTGATGAGCTTTATTTGGTAAATTTATTTTCTTTTCCCCTCTGATTTTTGTGGATGATTTGACTTTTCGTCGACAAATAATAATAATCTTGTCTAGTACCGCCCTGGTTTCACCGGCTCCCTAGTATAAGGTTATTATTATTTGGCACGATAAACCCTTAGCACCATATTGATTAGAGTGTGGTTCATGAGGTGTGGATTCCCCCCCTCATGATTTAATTGGTATTAATATGGAATATTTAGCCCATGATGCATGTTGATACGGATCCAGATACCCAAGTACGTCATTTCAATAGAATTCTCTTCAAATTATTCTCGCCATTTTAATTTCAATTTTAGGATAATCCAAATTATTTTCACCACAAAGCCAACCACCTATTTAGAAAATTAATTCTACACACAATTAAAATCCACCTCCTCGTGGGATCGACACTCGTCACCATTGATCTATTCTACAATAGATTCGTGCACTTGCGAGTTCAATAAAATTTGCACAACAATGCCCATGTACATAATTACACTCACACATGCCAACACATCATATAAACACATGGACAGAGACATCTAAATCCATATCCGTATATATATCAAAATAGGCTTTTCACACAAGTCAAACATATATATTATTTAGTGTGATTCGTTTTAAAGTCTAGTTTACTTACCTCTTCGCATCCTCATGTAACAAATGCGTACTGATACCATCAACCTAAAATCATCAATAACACCTCATAAGATATAATCAAATCTCAATCATAAACTGTAATGTCCTCAAATATCTCAATTTAAACAACTCATAAGCTCAACCTCAAATGTCCTCAATAATTGGCCCTTAAAACATAACAGTCCATATTTCTCTGATTTTTAATAAGTTATTCACTTATTGGAAGAATCTCAAATTTTACAGACCATATGCTGACACATTGAAAGTTTATTGATAAAAATTTCATAACATAATTCCTTCAAAAACTATTGAAAAAATAATTCACGTTTCAGACATCATCAATACTGTCAAACAGTTTTCTATTTTGAACACACTTGCTTTACAAATACAAAACAATTTATTGCTTTATCATAAAATCATGAAAAGTTTCCGAATCATACTAGACATATATAAAAATCATTGGTCCAAATTTCATAATTTTTTAAGAAGCCTAACTATGATAAAAATAATTTCGTAATTCACGTTATTTACTGAAATCATAAATTTCCAGGTTTTCAGACTTGAATTTGAAAAATCATAATTAATTGAAATCTTATCCGATTAACTTGAAACAAGTTTCAAAAAATTCTAGGCGATGTCTAGTTTAACATACCCAAAAATCAGAATCAAAATCAATTTGTACAAATTACTATGATTTCCGTAATAATTCACTGTCAACATAACAACTTGATCCCATGTGTTACCTATGGCAGAACTAAGAAGAAGAAGAAGACTTTCTTCTTCTCTTTTTCTTTTCTTTTCTCTCTTGTCTCTCCATCTCTCTCTCTTTTTTTCTGTCGTTTTTGTTTTTTGCAACCGATCCCTCGTTTCCTCTCTCTCTTATAATGAAAAACATATCTTGTTCTATTTATACTAGGTTAAAAAGGATTACTAAAATTAAAAAGACTTAAATATCCTTAGGAGATTTGGGATATTACATTAATAGTTTCATGAGCCATGTCTGATTGACTTTTTAATATATATATTTAATAATTAATAGGTTACATTTACTGTTCAATTTTGTTTGTTAATAATGTATAACAAATCAACTCTGGAATATTAGCTCATCACCATTAAACCATTATCATAGAAATAATGGGAAGTATCTTCCATGAACAAACAAGAATATTTAATATTTTAATAATTAACAGTTTCAGGAGCCATGTACTGTTAACTTTTTAATATTTATACTTTAATAATTAAAAGGTTTAAGATATGTTTACTGTTGATTTTTTTCCAATACTGTGAAATGATCACGAAATATGTTATTATAACCCAAACTTTGTATGACAAACTATAGAAAAATAATAAAATATAAAGAATCAATTCACTCAAATACTAGTTCACCACATTAGTCATATAATTATAAAATGATCCTTGCAAATAACTCTCAATTTAATGATTCAAATATATATTAGATTAAATTTTCATAAAATTGCCAATGTGGAATAAGAAAAGAATAATAATCAAAGTACATAATTAATAGACTAATAGGTTGTTTGCTTTAACAGGACCTTAATAATGGATAAGAATTGGATGTGGTTGTCAAATAGATTGTCTAGGAGTTTTGTGACAGTGTTAAGTCTTTCATTAAAATTACTGAAACCAGATGGTGAGACATGGCGTCCTTGTCGAGATTGTCTGAATACCCAATCATTTAATGTGAAAGTTATTGGAAGCCATTTGATCCTAAAAGGATTCTCTAAAAGTTATAAAAATTGACTTTACATGGAGACCAACCTAAAATTAGCAGTGGTAGTGCTAGTTTGAATGAGGATACAAAACAAATAAGTAATGAGGACGATGGTGATGATGGATGTCTTGAGATGTTGTTCGACATGTGTGGAGAAACAAATATGAATATTGGCACAAGTCTAGCGGAATCAAATAATGTGAAAACTAGAAATATCTTCCATGAATGTGAAAAATTATTTGATGATGCTAAGCATAAAGCATATCCGGGTTGTTCTAAGTACTCAACTTTAACTTGTATTGTTAAGTTAATGCACATTAAAGTACTTAATCATTAGAGTGATAAATCATTTTGTATGTTGCTCTAATTCTTTAAGGATTTGCTTCCTGAAGGTTCAAACATTCCCACATCATACTATGAGACTAAGAAAATGTTGCGTGGGTTAGGATTAGGGTATGAATCAATTCATGCATGTGAAAATGATTGTGTTCTATTTTGGAAAGAGAATGTTGATGCTAATAAATGTCTTATTTGTGATTAGCCTAGATATAAATTTGATAATGGAAAAGAGAAAAAGATCTCGAGAAAGCTCTTACATTATTTTCCATTAAAACCTAGACTACAGAGGTTGTTTATGTCAAGACATACCACTTGCGGTATGTGGTGGCATTAGGATAAACGTATTGAAACAGAGGGTATTTTAAGGCATCCAGCTAATTCTGAAGGTTTGAAGGACTTCGATAACCAATATCCTCATTTTGCTTAAGATCCACGCACTGTTAGATTGGGTTTTACAATGGATGGTTTCAATCCGTTTGGTGATATGAGCAATGCCGATAGCACATGGCCAGTAGTGCTTGTTCTTTATAATCTACCATATAATCTACCACCTTGGAAATGCATGAAAACCCTTTTTATGATGATGTCGCTTCTTATTCCTAGTCCGAAAGCACCTAGAGAGATATTGATGGGTATTTACAACCTTTGATAGAAGAATTGAGAGAACTATGAAGCAATGGTATTGGCACTAATGATGTTTCTAAAAAGGAAACTTTTTGTCTACATGCATTTGTTTTGTGCACAATGAATGACTTTCCAGCTAATGGTAAATTATTAGGTTGAAGTACCAAAGGCTATAAATGTTCATAATGTAATAAAGATGCCTATTATCGCCAATACAAGAAGCTCAATTTCATCTATTCCAAGAATCACTTTAAACATTTTCATAAAACCCCACAAATCAACCTCAGAATTGTGTAGTAGATCAACAAAAGTAGTATGTTGCATCATCACAGCCTTTGATAAATAAAATCTATTACATGGGTCATCATCGATTTTTATTGTCACACCACCATTGGCAAAATAGTTTATAATTTGATGGGAAACTAGAAAAAGATCCAGCACCTAAGGCATTGTCAGGAGATGAGATTCTGAAAAGAAAA
Source organism: Citrus medica (assembly GCA_002013955.2). Lineage (NCBI taxonomy): Eukaryota > Viridiplantae > Streptophyta > Magnoliopsida > Sapindales > Rutaceae > Citrus > Citrus medica. The sequence goes on from MKYO02016900.1 coordinate 125,166, forward strand.
CATTTTTATGAGGACTTGAATTGGACAAAAAAAGGAATTGTTTGAGCTACAATATTGGTCCAAACTAAAGTTACGTCATAATCTTGATGTAATGCACATAGAGGAGAATATATGTGATATCATCATTGGGACATTGTTGAATATCGAAGGGAAAACAAAAGACACTGTCAAGGTTAAAAAAGATTTTGAAAAAATAAATATTTGAACTGAGTTACATTTAATATGATGGGCCAAGGAGTTTAAAACCTCATGCATGTTATACACTTGCTTTAGCTAAGAGAAAAGATTTTTTGTTGATTTTTGAAATTTGTTGAGTGTCCTAATGGATATGCTTCTAATATTTCAAGAATTGTGAATGTTAATAACGGTAAGATTTCAGGACTAAAAAGTCATGATTGTCATGTTTTATTGCAACAGTTGCTTCCAATTGCTATACGACAATGTTTGCAAGAAGATGTTTGTATAGTGCTTGTAGAGTTATCAAACTTCTTTAAACAAATATGTTAAAAAACTTTGCATGTTAGTGATTTGAATAAATTAGCCAAAGAAATTGTCCTACTTCGTTGTAAATTGGAGAGGATATTTCCACTTGCTTTCTTTGACATTATAGTTCATTTGACAGTACATTTGCCATTAGAAGCAAAACTTGTTGTCGCTATTGCATTTAGGTGGAGGTATCCATTTCAAAGGCACTTAGGGAAATTATAAAAAATATATGTGAGAAAAAAAGCTAGACCTGAATGTTCTATTATTGAGGCATGTATTGTGGAAGAAGCACTTACATTTTGCTCGATGTACATTAGTGGAATTGAGACAAGGTTTAACCAATGTGAGCAAAATGATGATAGACAAAATGGAGAAAAGTTTAGTTTAACGGTATTCAACCAACATGCTAGGCCATTTGGTAAAATGGAAGAAATACAACTACCTCCAGAACTTATAGAAAAAGCTCATTGGTATGTCTTGAACAATTGCGAGGAATTACAACCTTACTTGGAATAAGTATATTGTAATTTTTTGAGCACACGCACATACTATTTATTCGATTTTTTAATTTTTAATTTTAATAAAATAATTTATATAGCGAGCATGCTACAGAGTTGGAAGTACAAAGTATTTCTAATATATCTAAAAGCTAAGAAGAGCAATTCCCTACGTGGTTTAAAAATCGGGTTTGTAATGAGTGGCATTTAGCAATTTAATATTTATACTTTAATTAACTTTAGGATCAAATTACTTTTTCATTATTTCTTTGTAGATGATGACTATGCATTGCAAAGTGTCTATAAAAGCCACTAACCAATTTTATTTGGCTTGTGGTACATATCTTGTTGTACTAGTACTTTGGATGTAATGTCAGCAAAGTTCGATATCATGTTCACACTCATGATAAGAATCTAAAACCCAAAATAATGGGGTTATGGTACCAGGTCAACATGGCAATGTTGAAGTTGACTTTTATGGTGTTTTATCTAGCGTTATAAAGCTAAATTATATTTCCAAAAATCACGTTCTCTTATTTAAATGCAATTAGTTTGATATCGATTTTGACAGAAGGGGAATACAAAAGGATTATCATCTCACAAGCATCAATGTAAGCAAAATGTGGTACGATAATGATCCTTTTGTGTTAGCAATTCAAGTCCCAAAAGTATTCTATGTTGATGACTATAAGCTAGGATCAAATTGAAAAGCGGTAAATAAGATCCAATATTGACATGTGTGGGATGTTCCAGGAATAGATGACACAAAAGAAAGCTTTGAAGGTGTAGATAATATTTACTAAGAGAATGAATCATCTGACATTCAATTGGTCGTCGAAAAAGATAGACAATTCCATCAGCATGATGTGAGTCCTAAAGAAGTTGACATGACCAAGCAGAATTGTAAAGAAAATAGAGAAAACAAGTTTCTAAAAAAAAGTTTATAGAATAATTGAGTCTGAAAAGTTCTTAAAATAATGACAAGACCTCTCTATTTATAATAGAAGAAACCTACTTCCCTAAATTAACTTAAAATAGGAAACTAAATCACAATTATAATGGAAATAAATTATATACCTTAATTGACTCTAATGAAAATAGAAGTCCTAAAATAATAAAATTCTAGAACTCGTCCTCGAGTTTGGCTTGTATAATACCTTATTATCTGGATGGTATTTAAAGAAATCAGCCACATTGAATATGTGAGAGATATTCCAATTATTTGGTAGTTGGAGTACAAAAGTGTTATCATTGATCTTCCGCTCGACACGAAACGATCCGTACTTGCGCTTCTCCAATTTAGTGTGAATACCAGGGAAACAATTTGTCACAAATGCGTCATCACCAAATCACCCTCCTGAAACACCTTATTGTGTCGATGCTTGTCTACCTCAGCCCTGTACTTAGCGTTGGCAGCCTCCAAATGGGCTCATACCTTGGCAAGAATCTTTAGCGCCTTTTCTGCCATATTATCCACTGCTTTACTTCGTCTTATTTTTACGGGCATGATAGCCAAATCATAAACCTGTCGTGAGGAACAAGTATAGATAATCTCAAAAGGGGTCTTGCTAGTAGATCGATTCACTATACTGTTGTAAGCAAACTCAACCTAAGGCAATGCAACTTCTCAGTTCCGTTGTTGGTCACCACAAATGTTGAGTGTTAGAAAATGTATATTTATAAAGGAGAAAACCGTCATTTTACATTTCAAGTCTTACTAACAACCCTTACTTTTATGTATTTAACCTTCTTGTGATTTAATTACATGTGTTTTATTTTAATTAAGTATTTTATGTATTTTAGGGGCATTATAGT
>MKYO02016900.1:136938-158905 GCA_002013955.2 Citrus medica
CAGCCTCTAATTTGATATCCCTGAATCCATTTTTGGACTCTATTTTCTGTAATTCCCTCTTCATCTTGTATTTTCTTTGTATTTCAATAAATTCCCATTTTGCCCCTAGTTCAATTATGAGTGGCTAATTTTCTTTCAAGCTTGGGTTGAAGGTGAAGTCTCAACATGTGTCATGGGCTTTATTGGTAAATTTATTTTCTTTTCCCCTCTAATTTTTGTGGATGATTTGACTTATCGTCGACAAATAATAATAGTCTTGTCTAGATACCGCCTTGGTTACACCGGCTCTCTAGTACAAGGTTATTATTATTTGGCACGATAAGCCCTTAACACCATATTGATTAGAGCGTGGTTCATGAGGTGTGGATTCCCCCCTCATGATTTAATTGGCATTAATACGGATTATTTAGCCCATGATGCATGTTGATACGGATCCAGATACCCAAGTACGTCATTTCAATAGAATCCTCTTCAATTTATTCTCGTTATTTCAATTCCAATTTTAGAATTTATTCTCTCCATTTTAATTTAAGTTTTAGCATATTCCAAATCATTTCCACCACAAATCCAATTACCCATTTACAAAATTAATTCTATCCACAATTAAAATCCACCTCCTCGTGGGATCGACACTCGTCACCATTAGTCTATACTATAATAGATTCGTGCACTTGCGAGTTCATTAAAATTTGCACAACGACAAACACAGCACAACATGTTGCCCAAAGTGCGATTGACTACCTCCATTTAACCATCTATCTAGGGATGGAGGCACTACAAAACTGTAACTGTATGCCAAACATATGCCAAAGGTATTGCCAAAATTTACTAATAAACTTCACATCCCTGTTAGAAGTAATAGTATTTAGAACACCATACAAATGTACTATCTCACGAAAGAAAAAATACACCACTGAAGTAGCATATTCCATCTTCTTACAAGCAATAAAGTGCGCCATCTTTGAAAACTTATCAACCACCACCAATATTGAATCACAGCCAGTCCTTATGCGCAGTAATCCTAGTACAAAATCCATGGATAGGTCCAATAAAATATTGTCTGGAATAGGTAGGTATGTATAACCCACTATTTTGTGCATGTACTTTGCCTATTGATAAATCCGACATCTTTACACAATCTTGCGCACATCTCTAGTCAATTACGGCTAATAATACTGCTCTTCCACTAACGACTTAGTCTTATCTTTACCAATATGTCCGCCCAATCCTCCTCCATGTAACTCGCAGATAATTTGTTCCCTTTAAAAACTTCGAGGCACCCATAATTGGTTAACCTTAAATAAATACCCAATGGGTAACCCATGGGTTTGGGTTTATGCCCACCCCTAGTACCCATCCTGAATGAAGAAATCCTCCACATTCTGATGATTAATGCAGCGATCCTAGATATACGCAAAATTGTCATACTCACCATACAACTCCTTTGAGCACTCAAAACTAGTAACTTCATCGACAAAAGTTACCAATAAAGTTTCTCGCGTACTAAGCGCATCGGCCACTTTATTCTGTTGCCCAAATTTATGCTCAAGAACAAAAGCAAATTTCTGCATATAAATCACCCATCTTGCATCATTTTCCTCAAGTTCTTCTAGTTATTAAAGTACTTCAATACTTGGTGGTCGTTGTAGAGCACAAACTCTTTATGAATCAAGTAATGCTCCTACATCTTCAACACTTTAAAGATAGCATAAAACTCTTGGTCGTAAGTAGGCCACTTCTGCCATGCCTCATTCAACTTCTCACTCATATACTCAATTGCCCGCCCATTTTAGGAAAGAACAACACCAATTCCATCACATTCGACCTCCTTCAGTAAAGTAAAATTTTATTATTCTTCTTCTCCTCATTTAAACTTTTCTTTCTTCAAGTACTCTGTAATAAGTGCGGCTATAGTGTTAAAATCGCGAATGAACCTTTTATAAAATGTTGGCAGCCCATGAAAACTCCTAACTTTACTCACAGTCTTAGGCGTAGGTCATTCTCTAATAGCTTGTATCTTTGACTTAATAGTTATAATCTCATTCTTACCAACTATAAAACCCAAAAACCCCAAATTACTTTGCAGCAAGCAACACTTCTTCAGATTAATGTAAAGTTTATTCTTTTACAACCTCTATAACCATTCTCAAATTCTCCAAATATGTCACCACATCAACAAAATACACCAAACAAACATCAAAATATATCATAATAAATTTACAAGAGAAAGGTTTAAGAATCTGGTTCATTAAGCACATAAAAGTGCTTGGTGTATTGGATAATCCTGAAGGGCATCATGAGCCACTCATACAGCCCTTATTTTGTTTTGAAAGTTGTTTTCTATTGATTTTTAGTTCTAATCAGAATCTAATTCGAATCTGATGATACCCACCAAGCAAATCTATTTTTGAAAAAGCTCGAGCACCATCTAACTGATCTAGCAAATCTCAAAACGTCGAAATAAATAAACGATTATTCATTGTAATCTGATTAATTCGCCTGCAATCCACACATATATGCCAACTCCTATCTTGCTTTGGCACCAACAAAGCTGTAATAGTATATAGGCTCATACTATCGTGAATGAAATGCTTCTGCAACAATTTATCAGCCTGTCATTATAAAATCACATTCTTTTGAGGACTCATGCGATAATAGGGCAAGTTAGGTAAACTTGCGCCTGGGACTAGGTCTATATGATACTGGATATCTCACAAAGGTGGTCGTCCATCTGGCATCACTGATGAGGTGATGTCAGCAAACTCAACTAACAATGGTTGTACATCTCTAGGAATAGAAGTCATCCCGAATTCATCTTGTTTTTGCAGTTTCTTGCAACTGTCATAATCTTCTTCTAAATGTCCCTATACAATAACCTGAAAATTCTTCCCTTCAGCATTAGGATTTTTCTTCTTGGTTGTTAAAGACACTAAACGAACTTTCTTGCTATTCCACTAAAACTCGTATACATTATCCCTTTCTCTATGTACTGTGTCCACACTAAACTATCAAGATCTCTCTAATAAAAGATGACACGCTTCCATATCTACTACATCACACACCACATTGCTCTTATAAATCATTCCAAAGGAGAAAGGAACACGACATACTTTTGTCACTCTTATTTCTGTCCTTTTCTTGATCCATCTAATTCTATAGGGTGTTGGATACTTCTTTGTTGAAAGTCCCATCACATTAATTAATGCCTTGGAAAATATATTCTCACCACTACTACTACCAAGCCAAGTTTTCTTCCTATTTTCAATCCTCACACTTTTTAGTCTATTCTACACATCAATGAGTTGTCTTTGTTGAACTCTAGAAACAACATGTTACATTTGTTCTTTCAACTTCTTTGCTTTGGAAACAGCTGTACCCATATCCCAGATCGCGTCTTCAATCTTATTTTGCAGTTATTGCTTCAATCCATCAAGATTTTGTAACCGTCTAAAACTTTGGCTTATCTATGTATATTTATCAACATTACAATTTCCTTGCCTGTAATTCTGATATTTCACGTACAACTACTGTTGGTAATCTATCAACAGGAAATATTCTTTCATCATCCTCTGCATCCTAGGCCACGATTTGATTAATGGCTTTCCCAAAACCTTTCTTTGATTCTGGACATTTTGCTACCATGCGAATGCTGCGCCTTTCAAATTAAACGCCACCAGCTTAACTCGCTTATCCTAAGGAATCTCCGTATGCTGAAATAAATTTTCTACGTCTAATATCCAGTCTAAAAATTCTTCGACATGCATCCCACCATAAAAATCTACAATAAACACGTTAATCTTGTACTCTGAACTCTTCTTGCACCTCCTATCATAATCTCCAACGTCTTCTTCTTCTAAATCGTTGTCTAACTCTTCACGCATGCGCGGCTGCATTCACCTCACGGGTTCTAGGTTTTGAGGTACCACTTCGAGATTCATGCTCTGAGGCGTTGCTTCGTGATTAAAACCTTGTCGAACCTCTTTATAGTGATAATCCCTAAGGTTATTCATCGTGATTGACTCCTTGAATTCCTTCTTCGCGATTATCCCTTTGCTACTCATGTTTGTCTCAATTTTCATCCACGAAAAGTCTAAGACCCTTGAGTGTCTACTCTATTGCCACCAATCTCAGGTTCACTATAAGAAATTTGACTTTTTAAGACAATACTTTTTACAACAATTTTAAATTTAGTCACTGAATGGTACTTATTATGAAGAACTTTTGAAATTGTTACTAATAGTCTCATTTTGATTTGTGTTATATTTTGTAACCAATAGGTTTTATTTTGAGACTCATTAATTGGTTACTAATTCGACCTTTTTATAACAAACATTATTTTAGTCGCAAAAAGGCATAAATTTTTTTGTGCAAAAATTTCCCTCTCAGATTGAAAATTTTGGGACAATATTTCATCATTTATGAAAAAAATAATGGTCACAAGATATAATTATAGGTGACAAAACTATTTTGTAACTAAAAGAGAGGTTTGAAGTTGGTCAAACAATTTGTGACATAAAATATTAGTCTCTAAAGCTATTCGAGTTTTGATTGATTTTAAGACCATATTTTTTTGTCATAGATAATTTCCTATAGTGACAAATCTAAAAAATAGTAGTTGAAACTTTTGTCATGAATAATTTTATATTTTATGACCATTTGTTTTTGTTTTTTATACTCATTATTTAGTACCTGATTCAATTTTTTTGTGACAGATTTTATAGTTGCCACAAAAAAAAACAAAACATATGTGTATAGCATAAAAAAGTCTCTCCAAAATTAACTATTTTGGGACAATATGGCATCTTTTATGACAAATTATATAGTGGCAAAATATCACTATAAGAAATTTGATTTTGTAAGACGATTTTTATTATGACGTTTGCAAATTTTGTCTTAAAATAGTACTTATTGTGAAGACTTTTAAAATCATCACAATAATCTTATCTTGGCTCATGTTATATTTTGTAATGAATAATATTTGTTTTGGGACCTATTAATTGGCCACCTAATCAAATGTTCTATGACAAATATAAAATTAGTCACAAAAGAGCATGTTTTTTTTAGCACAAAAAATTCCCTCTAGAATTAATCATTTTCTGACAAAATATCATCTTTAATGACAAAAAATATGGTAGCGAAATATAAAAATAGGTGACACAATTATTTTGTAACTAAAAGAGGGGTGTAAAATTAATCAAGCCATTTGTGACAAAAAATTAGTCTCAAAAGCTAATAGGGTGTTGGCTAATTTTAGGACCCTAGTTTTTTGTTACAAATAATTACTACTTCGACAAAATTAAAAAATAGTAATTTTAAATTTTGTCTTGAATAATAATATAATTCATGACTTTTTTTTCCTAACACGTTATTTGGTATCTGACTCGTTTTTTTTTTTTTTACGAACTTTACAACACTGAAGAAAAAAGAATAATCATGTTAGCATATGTGAGTAAAAATGATGAGAGCACCATTAGCTGTATAAACAACAGAGCAGGTGATTCCAGCTTAAGAGCTGACGTGTCAACGATCGATATACATGCTGGCTTTCTTTGTAACAAGCTTATTTTCAGTTGTAAAACAGATTCCAGTAGCTTCATTAATCAGTTAGATAGATTCCTTTAAGCTACTAGATAAACCAACTCTTGTAATCATTCTTAATACGTTTTTTTAATATAAACTCATTGATTGAAGTACCTTCTCTGTTATTTTCTTTCTCTTTCTATCATTTTCTTATCTTTCTAGCACATTAACAACATTTCAAACATGGTATCAGAGGCAATGGCTAACTCAAATCAAAGTTCACATTCATATAACTTTGTTACTCCGATCAAATTGGATCACAACAACTTCATGGTGTGGAGGAATCAAGTTCTGGCTTCAATCAAAGGAAACGGTTTGGAAGGTTTCATCAATGGAACTAATCCGTGTCCTGACCAGTATCTCGATCAAATCAGTGAAGCGTCAAGCTCAGCTCAAGGTGATTCTAGATCTAGAACTGAAAACCATGCTTTTGCTGTGTGGATTAGAACTTATCAACTACTTTTAAGCTGAATGTTCTCATCTATTCAAGAAAATCTACTTACCTCAGTAATTCAATGTGTTTCTTCTCAAGAACTTTGGGAAACTCTCACATGCATGTTTATCTCTCAAACTCAGGCAAGAATTGTGCCACTAAAAATGCAATTACAAACCTCTAAGAAAGGATCTATGTCAATGATTGCTTATTTTTCCAAGATGAAACGTCTTGCTGATAGTTTAGCTATTGTTGGAAAACCTGTTGAACACAATGATCTGATTTCATATATTCTAACTGGCTTAGATTCTCAGGATTATGAGTCACTTGTTCCTATTTTGCTTGCTAAAAGTGATACACTGAGTCTAGATGAATTGTACTCACTGCTATTGAGTCATGAAATGAGGATTGAACAAAAGAAATGGAAGATCAGTGCTGATGTGATTCATAATCTCTCTGCTAACATTGCACAAAAGAATCAAAATCTTCCAAGAGGTGGATCTGGTAATTCTGATTTTTCGAGAGGAAATTGAGGTTTTGGTAATTTTAATCAAAGAGGAAGTAATGTCAATCACGAGTCAAATATAGTGTGCCAAATTTGTTTCATTCCAGGTCATGGTGCTGCAAAATGCAGAAACAGATTCAATGTACCTCAGAGGAATTTCGGCAGAGGTAACTTCAGACCTGGATTTGGAAATTATGGCAGAGGCTTCATTCCAAATAATTTTGCTTCAAGTCCTTTTAATGGTTTTGGAAGAAATAATAATGGTCAACATGTTGGGCCACCAAGGGGTTATGGTTTTCAAAGTGGCTTTCAAGGTCACGTTACTTATCAAAATTCTGATGTTGCTGGTGCAAACTCTCAATCCTCCTCCTGTAACTCTCACAACTCTGGTTCTGATCATCCAGCAGCTTTTAATTGCTTCAATGGAACAACTAATGCTTCTCAGTTCCAGTCATCAACAAGCTTTCATACTGCTCCTTCTCCTGAGACTGTGGAAGATCCGTCCTGGTACATAGATAGTGGAGCCTCTACTCACATCACAGCTGACTCAGGTAAACTCTTCAAAATGCAACCTTATTATGGCACAGAATCACTTCTTGTTGGAAATGGAAATGCATTAGAAATTAAACATATTGGATCTGCAATGCTTGATACACTAACAACTGAATCTTTACTTTTGAATAATATCTTGCATGTTCCAAATATCACCAAGAATTTATTAAGTGTTTCTCAACTTTTAGCTGACAATAATGTTATTGTTGAATTTGTTGGAACCTTTTGTTTCATAAAGGCCAGGAAAATAGGAACTCTGTTACTTAAGGGAGTAGCTACTGGAGGCTTGTATCAGATACAAAATTTGTCAAGTAAAGATTCTCAAGTTTCTTGGTGTCATGGTCAAATAAATAAACATGTATCAATGTTTGCTACTCTCTCTAGTTCAGTCAATTCTAGTCCTCTTCCGTTTAAGTCATGTAATCCAACAGCTTTCACAATGTCTGTATCATCAGTTGATGTTGATTTACTTCACAAGAGACTTGGACATCCAGCCTCACACACACTTCAAATTGTTATTAAGACTTGTAATTTGTTTGCTAGAATTAATAAAATTCCAAAAATTACCTTCTGTGATGCCTATCAGTTTGGCAAGAATCATCTTAAACACTTTGATTTTATCATTACCAAAACAACAGCACCTCTGCAGTTATTATATGCAGATCTTTGGGGTCCTTCACACATCACTTCTACTCAAGGCTACGGCTATTACTTGTCAATATTAGATGATTATAGTAGGTTCACTTGGATTTTTCCTTTAAAAGCCAAGTCTGATTCATTACAAGTTTTCATTGATTTCAAAACCTTCATTCAGAAACATCTTGAGAAGAGAATTAAGACTGTCCAAACAGACTTGGGAGGGGAATTTAGATCATTCTCTTCATTGTTAACAGCCTCTGGTATACATTTCAGACACCCTTGTCCTCACATTCACCATCAAAATGGTAAAATAAAGAGGAAACATAGGCACATTGTTGACATTGCTCTCACCTTACTAGCTCAATCAAATTTACCACTCACTTTTTGGTGGAATGCCTTTCATACTGCTGTATTTCTCATAAACAAATTACCAACTCCAGTTTTAAATAATGTTTCACCCTATTTCAAACTCCTTTTATCAAACTCCAGATTACTCATTTCTAAGAGTTTTTGGCTGTGCTTGTTACCCTTATCTAAGACCCTATAAAAAACATAAGCTTGAGTTCAGGACTGGTAGATGCATCTTCATAGGATACAGTCCAAAACATAAGGGTTATCAATGTTTACACTCCTCAGGAAGGGTATATATAGCCAATCATGTAGTGTTTAATGAAAATTCTTTCCCATACTAGCCAGGTGTTGACTTTTCTTTTATTTCAATGTCTTGTTCAAGTACAAACAATACATAGTCCACTCCCTCTACATAAGTTCTCTCAGCACCTCCCTTAACAACAGAGGTTCCTGCTTTATCTCCACATTTATCACAATAAGTTTCTAGTAATTCCAATTCACTCTTATCTCAATATTTTTTACCTTCCCCTACATTAAATCACAGTTCACCAAATTCATCTCACTCAAACATTCTAGTACCTTTTGATCCTGCCCATCAATTGCACAATTTTCAGCCACTTGGTCATCACATGATTACTAGGTCCAAAGCTGGAATTTTTAAACCAAAAGCATACATCACTGCACTTTTAGCTCAACCATCTGAACTTAACTCAGTAGCTCAAGCACTGCAAGATCCAAAATGGTTTAATGCAATGCAGGAAGAGTTTAAAGCCCTTCAGGCCAATCAAACTTGGGATTTAGTTATTCCTACAGCTCCTGTCAAAGTAGTAGGAAACAAATGGATTTTCATAATTAAACACAATTTAGATGGATCAATCTCAAGGTATAAGGCAAGACTTGTTGCAAAGGGGTTTCATCAAACATATGGAATTGATTACAGTGAAACTTTCAGCCCAGTAGTTAAGGCTTCAACAGTGAGAGTGATATTAATTATAGTAGTGATGAACAACTGGATGATAAGGCAAGTTGATGTTAATAATGCCTTTCTCAATGGCATTCTTGTTGAAGATGTATACATGGCCCAACCAGAAGGTTTTGTGGATCCAGTAAAGCCTCATCATGTATGCAAATTGAAAAAGGCTCTGTATGGTCTCAAGCAAGCTCCAAGAGCATGGTTTAATAAATTCAGAAGTGCTATGACATCTCAGTGGCATTTTGATCATTCAAAGTCAGATTCCTCACTATTTTACAGATGGGATGGAGGTGATATTCTACTGGTCTTAGTCTATGTAGATGACATTATCATTACAGGTTCTAATTCCAATAGTGTGCTGAAAGTGATCTCTAATATGCAAGCTACTTTTGCTCTTAAAGATTTAAGAGAGCTTAGCTATTTTCTTGGCATAAAGGCCACTAGAAATAAGACAGGCCTTCAATTATCTCAGAACAAATACATAGTTGATTTGCTGAACAAGCATGAAATGGTTACTTGCAGTCCAGTACCAACTCCCATGATCACATCTGATTCACTTATTAAAAACTCAGGAGCTATTATTTCAAATGCTTCTCAGTACAGGAGTGTTGTGGGGGCTTTACAGTATGTGACTTTAACTAGGCCAGAATTAGCTTGTTCAGTTAATAAATTGAGTCAATTCCTCTCAGTACCAACAGAAGAACATTGGCAAGCATGTAAGAGGATACTTAGATATTTGAAGGGAACAATTCACTATGGTTTACAACTTCATTCAACTGGAAGTCAGCATATGCAAATAAATTGTTTTAGCGACTCTGATTGGGCTTGTGACAGAGATGATCGAAAATCAGTAGCTGGGTATGCTGTGTTCCTTGGACCTAACCTTGTTTCATGGTCTTCAACGAAGCAACATGTTGTTTCCAGGTCAAGTACAGAGTCTGAATACAGAGCCTTAGCTCTGGCAACAACTGAAGTTATGTGGATAAAAGGGTTACTTGCTGAGCTAAAGATCAAAATTGATCACACACCTATTATGTGGTGTGACAATCAGGGAGCAATACCTTTGGCTATGAATCCAGTTTATCATGCCAAGACTAAACTCATTGAACTAGATATACACTTCATTCGAGAAAAGGTACAAGCTAAGTAAATTGAAGTTAACTATATGCCTAGTGAAGATCAGGTAGCAGACATATTCACAAAAGCTTTGGCCTTTGGAAAATTCAATTATCTTAGAAGCAAGCTGAACATATTTCCTACACAGTTCGGCTTGAGGGGGGATGTTAGCATATGTGAGTAAAAATGATGAGATCACCATTAGCTATATAAACAACAGAGCAGGTGATTCTAGCTCAAGAGCTGACGTGTCAACGATCGATATACATGCTGGCTTTCTTTGTAACCAACTTATTTTCAGTTGTAAAATAGATTCCAGTAGCTTCATTAATCAGTTAGATAGATTCCTTTAAGCTACTATATAAACCAACTCTTATAATCATTCTTGATACGTTTTTTGAATATAAACTCATTGATTGAAGTATCTTCTCTGTTATTTTCTTTCTCTTTCTATCATTTCCTTATCTGCCAAACACATTAACAACATTTCAAACAAATAACAACATAGCCTAAACCTTAATAACAACACAACCTAACTCTCACTCACAGCCGAAGAAAATAAAGCATTCACAGCCACCATCACCTTAGCCTCTCACTCAACTCATAGCACTTAGCCTCCCACTTAAATCAGTCGTCATTGTTCGATTGAAGAAACTTTAGGCCATGTGAAGACCGATGGAAGCGTTGGTAGCGCTGATGCGCGGTGGGATGCAACGGGTCGAGATCCACGACCTGTGCCAATTTGCTGGCCGGCCATAGTAACTCCAATGGCTTCTGGGCAGTGGTGGTGATCGAATTTTGAAGGGGTTGTTGTGAGGAGTAAAACGCAGATGGTAGTGGGTTGAAAATCCGGCGGATCTTACTGATCATGGTGACGCTTTACAGGAGAAATCAAGGCTTCCTGTAGCCGTTTCTAGCTGCTTTTCGGTGGCGGCGAAGATACGCGGGTGCTCGCCGGTGCTCGCCGGTGCTTGGGAGTTAATACTTTTACTTAACATTCTCTCTCTCCAATATATTGTTAATCTCGCAATACTTCTTTCTCTTCCAGCGAGTTTTTGGAAACTTTTCCGACTAGGTAATTTTCGCTTATGCTATTTGTTTGCTAGGAAACTAACCAAAGTAACAACATTGTATAACACTACGTGATTATAAGGATTGCTAATTGAATGTGATAGTTGCTTCAAATGAAAAATGATTTAAGATATTATATCTGATACTTAACTTGAATTAAGGAATGTGTGTAAAAGATTTGAGTGTAAAGTAGCTCAGAAATGAAAAAGAATACAGAAACATCTTATCTGAAATGATAGCCATATATTATTTTCTTTTATTTTAAATTGAAATGATTTATTAATTACTGAATTATTTTTTTTCATGTGTGAGGAAGTTTTTTGTTGCAATAGCTTTTGACATCAAACTTGTTTAGGTGCTTGCTAGATTTGTTTCTAAGTGCTTTGATGTTCTTAATTTATGAATGCAGTCATTTTCAAGGTGGTTTTAATAGGTCTCAGATGAAGCTGATATTGTGTATGTTCTTTCGAATGATTATCGTACAAAGCTTGCTGCCAAAGCATTAAATTTAAAGTAGAACTTGTGATTGACAAGGCAAAGGTATCAAATGCAATCTGTTCTGTGTCAAAATTTTGTTCTTCGAAAAAGAGTTTATGCTATATAATTTGTACGTTGGCCATAAGGTGATGCATCCTTTGCTTTGCAGGTTACTGCTAAGTATTCAATTAGCGTTCTTTTTGGGACAGCTCTCATAGCTTCAATTGTTATTGTCTTTACTGCAGTTATTGCCATCCTTTCAAGTAAAAGGTATATTTTGAAATTGACACTAAAATCATAGCAAATGTTTATTATTATTGTTGGATCCTTTATAAAAGAAAGGTATTCACCATCTGGTTCTTAAAAGCAGACATGATGATGATCGTAAGAGACAAAGACGATGCATGTCATTTGATTCAGGATTCAATATTTACCTCCCTCCATCCGATCTATTTTGGTAAATATTTTTTAGTTTCAGACCTCAGTAATATTCCTAATATTTTAACGGTTCAAAATTAATTATATGAAAGCCACTAATTAAGAAGTATAAAATTGAACTAAAATAACTTTCCAATTTTCATTTAACTGCAAACTTTATTCTAAAAAACTTCATATAATTGTGTTCCCGTCTTAAATCATGTAAGGTATTGGGATCCACATTATTATAGAAGGCAACAAATGTAGACAGATGATGATGATAAGAAAATGAACTTTATCGAATCTGTAAGTAAAGATTTTAAATTATGTATTTTCCTAGGATCCATATTTTTATGGAATGCATTTATATGTATATAATCATGAGATTGGTCCAGTAGCTTTTGCAAACCTAAAAGACTAAACATTATTTGGTTTGGATTTGATTTGTTACATGTGAACCATGCTACAAAAATCTTTTGAGAATTAAAATCGAATTAAAGTTCCATTTTCTATGAATATTCATAAATTGCATTTTTCTTTTCCCTGTTTTTTTTTTAAATCAATATCAAGCATTCTTTTCTCATATGTATGAACTTTATGATTGCTGGAGATTGCAGGTTGTTCTGTGTTTTATTATTTGTTTTTTTTTTGGCATTGGAGCCCAATCTAAGCGTTAACAAATACTTTAAAAGAAAGAAAGCACATAATTTCTATTGAGGATTGAGCATGATAAAATATTGCCGTTGTTGATTCGTGGTTGTTTTAATTTCTTGTCATTTACATGATTCATTTATGGTTATTTGGTTTGCAAAGTTGCCTATGGTTGATTTAGTTGTTATTTTTTGCTTTATACAGGTGTTGTTGGACTTGATTTTTGGGTCGTATAAGGTTGACTTGCGGGATTTCTGGGTTGCAAAAGCTTTATGGATTTCAGTTGTACTTGCTGCCATTGATTGAGTATTTCTAGATTAACTAAAGGAATGATAATTGTATCAACAACTAATAATTGTATACCCTTTCATGGATTTATGTTAATAATATTTTTCACTTTAAAGTTCTTTTGTCATTAAATTTTAAATTCTATGGCTACATATTGTTATTAAAATTCATGTGAGACTATATAAATTGTCTTTAAAAAAATTTGGAACTAAATTAATTACCATTTGTATTTGTAAAAATTGTCACAAACAACAACTACTTAAGATGATTATATAATGTCGCGATATGTAAACCTCAACAACGAAAAAATAGCGTTGCTAATTGTATCTTCAAATCTCTAAAATGATGATTTTTAGTAATTATTGAGGCTATATTTTCACACTCTTGAGACAAATATTATAATTATTATAAATCACATATTGAGACAAATATTATAGTCACAATAAACCACGTATTGAGACAAATATTATAGTCACTATAAATTACTTATTGTGACAAATGTGGAGTATCATTGATTGCATTTTTTAATATCATTTGTGACGATTTTAACTTAATTTTAAGACAATGATTGTTGTCACAAAATAATTTTGGTCGCTAGAACTTTTTAAGACGATCTTTCCACAACTAATGTGTGACAATTTATTTTTTGCCATAAAAGATCTAAGGTGACTAATTTGTTATCTTTAGTGACTAAATTTTTTGTAATAAAATATCATTTTTCTTATAGTGGTTATAGACATTTTTCATCACTTGTAAGGCTGCTTCTGCAACCGCCTATTTGATAACCTCCACAGACCGTGCCTGCATCCCTTGATCATCGTCTTTAGGATGGTTATTCCTTTGTTCGTGTGGTCGTACCATGATGACAAGTGAACTTGCTTTGATACCAACTGACGAAGTGGAATTTGTAAAGAAGATAAAGAAAACAAATTTATGAGTAAAAGTTTATAGAATAATTGAGTCTAAAAAGTTCTTAAAACAATAACAAGACTTTTCTATTTATAATAGAGGAATCTCATTTCCCTAAGTTAACTTAAAATGGGAAACTAAATCACAATTATAATAGAAACAAAATACACTTTCCTAAGCTAACTAAATCTCATACATTAATTGACTCTGATGAAAATAGAAAGTTCTAAAATAATAAAATACCATAATTGACTAATTAAAATAGAAAGTCCTAAAATAATAAAATTCTAGAATCTTAAAATTCCTAAAATAACATCCTACATCATGACAACAATGGAATACTTAACAAAGGACTAATGCTTGAAAATGAGAATTCTGATGTTAGGGAAGAGGGTGAAACAATTGAAAATTATTGTAGTGATAATGAAAATATTTCATCAAAAGATGATGACAGTAATGTCAATTAATAATGCATGCAATACAAATTCGTAATCTTTTTTTTTATATGTATTATTATGTATGATTTATTTTAAGCTGTTTGTTTATGTTATTATCTACCAATTGTATATTTTTTAGAAAATATTATGGATTATTTAATTATGTTTTGTTAAATTATAGGTTATTGGATCATGGCTGCTAAAGGTTCTCGTCGATCATGTTCAGTAGCAGCGGCACAAGCATGTAATGAATTAGCTGCACCAATTAATTCATTGTCTAATTCTAGCTCTAACGCCATTCTTGGTAATTTATCTAGTCATATTTTATTTTTTTTTATTTGTATCATGTCATTTAAAATTATTGATATTATTATTATTATTATTTTGGTAGCTGCTAATGCCAAAAAAAAACAAGAGATCCAAGTTAGGAGGCTAAAAACTTGACAAGCTCATTCACTATTGCCAAGCACCATTACCAATTGAGTTTTGTGAAACAATGAATGTGCCTATTAGTGCTAATCCAATGATAACTCTATGAAATGAGAGTGATCATGACATTTTTGCACGTAAATCAATATTACTTAGAAAGTGAATGATATGTTCTTATTGCATTTTAGTTACATTTTGCATGAGCATCTATTTTAGTTTATTTTTAATAAATTGAGTTTATTTTAGATCATTTTATGCTCAGAATGTGCGCATGGTGACTGAAAATTTCAAGTTTGATGGATGGAATGTTGCTGCAACAAACTTGTAGAGATGACAAAAGAACTTGGCTGCAGAGGAATTAAAACAAGTTTGAATCAGTGAAGATGTTGTAGCCATTGCTGTAGCAATCCTAGAGTAATGACAGAATGGATTTCGCGCGCAAGAACTAAAAGATTGTAATATGAAGTTTCCATAAATGGAAGATATGCGCCAAACACTTTCAATTGCCCTAATTCCAAGTTATAAAGCACGTATGAAGAGAAAAAAAAAAAGAGCCATCGTTCAAGGAAAAACAACAGAGAAAAAAATAAGAAAATAGAAATCAAGAGAGATTTGAGGGCTGAAATAGAGGATTCACAGATCAAGTATATTTTAACTCTTTATCTTATTTTCTTGTTTTATATTTTGTTTATGGGAATTATTTACTGTTCTATCACAAATTACGAACTAAACATTGTTGTGGTTGAGTAATAAACAAACTTAATGTTTATTTGACTTATATATGTGTGTTGCTTTGTATTTGCTATATCATTTTATCTTAATTTTACTTATTGTAATTCTGTATTTCGACTAACCACTCATTTAGTGGATAGTAACTAAGAAAGAGCCTAAAGATGGGCTGACTTAGTGGAATAAATTAAGACAATACTTGGTTATAGATTGGGTTTCCAAAGTTGAGATAATCTTGATTTGGATAGGGTCATGCTTGATCTACAACTAGTGAAGAACTTGACATAGGAATTTACCTTGTAGGGCAAATGAAACCTAGAATGTTTAATGTGATATGTTGAGTGTTAGAAAGTGTATATTTATAAAGGAGAAAAATGTCATTTTATACTCTTAGTCTCACTAACATCCTTAATTTATGTATTTAAGTCTCTTGTAATTTAATTATGTGTGTTTTATTATAATTATGTATTTTATGTATTTTAGGGGGCATCATGGTCATTTCACAATGAACAAGAGAACAGATAGCAAACTGGATAGTAATTTCGAACTTAGGATAGTCGAAAACCTTAGGAGAAGCATAAAAGGATAAATGACACTATTCACATATATAGTATTGTTCACAAATACGATATCGTTCATGATACTATTCATGACACTGTTCACATATACGGACCGATGACATAGTATGGATTGATGATGTGGCACTGACCGATGATGTGGCAACATTCGATTGGACGAATGATGTGGCATTGACTGCTTCTATGGCATTGACTGATGAGCTGGCGTTGACCGATAATGTGTTGCAATCCAATTAGACTAAAATGATTATGTAGAGTTGATCGGTGACGTGGCAGTACGTCAGTGGACCAAAAAAAGTGCGTATAATACATTCTTAGCATATATGTATCCATAATGTTGATTTTGATGATAACAAATAAGATTAAGAATGATTAAGGTTTTAAAAGCTCAAATTATTTTTCATACATTTTAAACAAATCATTATTTTGATACTATAAGGTTTTATAGTTAAAGGAAAAATGATTTTACAGAATTGGTTAGTTTTCAAGTTCATAGTTAAATTGAAAAAGTTTTAAAACTACGAAAATGGACTGATTTGTAAAGTTTTATGACGATTTGGGCCATAGTATAATTGTAGACAGTTTTGGGGCAAAAATATAATTTTAAAAAATAATTTCACTGTAGTAAACGGCTAACCGTTTGTGAAAAATGGCAAACCGATAATTTTTAGCAAGCATGTTCTACAAAGGATTGTTAAAATGATGATTCTGGAAAATAATGGTGAACCGTTTATGGAAAACGGTGAACCGATAATTTTCAGATTGTTAACCTTGAAACGTTTAGTGAGAACCGTTTGTTACCATATATGTTTCCATAATATTGATTTTGATGATAACAAACAAGATTAAGAATGATTAATCTTTTAAGCTGAAATTGTTTTTATTCTTTTTAAATAAATCATTATTTTCACATTATAAATGTTTTATATTTAATGGAAAAATGATTTTATGAAATTGATTGTTTTTATTCTTTTTAAATAAATCATTATTTTCACATTATAAATGTTTCATATTTAATGGAAAAATGATTTTATGAAATTGGTTGTTTTTCAAAGTTTATGGTTTAATTGAAAGAATTTTGAAAACTTTGAAATAAATAAGTATTGCTTGAAATTTCGGATTTGGACCTATTTGAAACTATTTAAATGTTTTTGGGCCATTCTATAATTTCACAAAGTTTAGGCGAAGTCATAATTTCATAAAGTTTTGGGTTTGACAAAGCATTATTTAAAGTTCTGAAATTGGACCTATTTGCACACTTTTATAACATTTTGGGCCATAATTCAGTTATATAAAGTTTGAGGGTCAAACTGTTATTTTACAAAACAGTTACTATAGCAGTCACTGTAGCAGTCACTGTAGAAAACGGCGATCCGACATTTGGTTAACGGCTCGCCGACATCGAGCAGAATTGAAGATCAGCCTCTGGAAACTAACGGCGATCCGACTTCTTGTTAACGGCTCGCCGACAACAAGCAGAATTAAAGATTAGTCTCTGGACACTAACGGCGATCCGACATATAGATAACGGCGATCCGACAATTTGAAAAATCAGCCCAACGGTCATATTGACCAGTCAAACGGCGATCCGACATCTAGTTAACGGCGATCCGACAGTGTGCAGAATGTGCATAACGGCTAGTTTTTGAGTTCAAACTATATAAACTCAAAACCAATTCATTTTTGGGATCCAAGCAAGCAAGAACAAGTGCACACAACATATATTGAGCTTCAACTTCGTGAATCATCATTCATTAAATCATCTTTGTTCTTCAATTTGTATATCCACTCTTAAAGAGAGATTCATTGTTGTATTTATCATTTCTCATAAATTTGTGAGTGTACAAGTGTGGGAAACACTTGGGGTGAAGAGATTGGGGATATAATCTCTTGTTGTGAAGGTCCATTGACACCTTGGAAGTCAATTGTAAGCGTTTGAAGCCTTGGGAGGCTAGCTTAGTGAAATCCTCAAGCCCGGTGAGCTTGGAGGCGTGGACGTAGGCGGGGATTGCCGAACCACGTAAAAATCCTTGAGTTTGCTTTCTCTTCCCTTGCTCATTTATTATTGTGCTTTCATTGAATTTATTGTTTTCGAATTTATTAAGGCATTAGATTGGATTGTTGTGTGGTTTGCTTAGCTTATTTTTTAAATCCCAATTCACCCCCCCTCTTGGGTTGCCTAGTTAGTATTTCATTTGGTATCAGAGCGAGGTGCTCTTGTGTAGACTTAACCGTCTAGAGTTAAAGATCCATAGCAACCCAAATTAGCTCAACTATCATGGAAGGACAATCTATCACTAGACCTCCATTCTTTGATGGTAATGACTATCCTTATTGGAAAACTAGGATGAGAGTATTTTTACAAGCCTTAGATTATGAACTATGGGAAATAGTTTGTGATGGTTCATTCATTCCTAGGAAGAATACTTTAAGTGAATTGGATAAGAAAAATATGTCTTTAAATTCCAAGGCTATGAATGCTTTATTTTGTGCCTTAGATAAAAAGGAATTTCATAGAGTTTCAAATTGTTCTAATGCTTATGAAATTTGGAGAAAACTTAAAATTGTGTATGAGGAGACTACAAGCGAGGAGCAATTTCATGAAGTGTCAAATTTGGCACTTATGGCAATTGGAGATGAATCGGATGATGAACTTGATGAGGTAAGTGATCCAACCTATGATGAATTGTATGATGCTTTTAAAGAAATGCATGATGAGTTGATGAAAATTGGTAAAAAGAATGCATGCCTTAAAAAGAAATTGCTAGAATCTACAAATGAAAAGGATGCCATGCAAAAATGTAATGAGTCATTGAATGAGAAGATTAAAGGATTAGAATTAGAGAATAAAACCTTGCATAATAGAGTTGCATTATCAAATGAGAAACTTAGCACTTCACATGAGCATCTAGAATCATATGTAGATGTCTTGAAAAATAAAAATGATGCTTTACAAAAATGCAATGATTCATTAAATGAAAAGATTAAAGGACTAGAGTTAGATAATAAAATTTTGCATGATAGAATTGCATCATTTAAATGCAAACAAAGTATTTCATATGAGCATGAAAAATCACATGTTGATAAGTTGATGAAAGAAAATGAAGTGCTTAAGAAAAAGAGTAATGAGCTCAATGAAATTGTGTTAAAATTCACAAATGGTCAAAAGAACTTAGAAAAATTACTAAGCACTCAAAAATGTGTGTTTGATAAAGGAGGACTTGGGTATAAGCCTTACTTAAAACAAAAATATTATAAGAATTTATTTTGTTAAGGCTACCTCCACAAGTGATCATAAAATTGTTTGTCATTATTGCAATCAAAATGGTCATATAAGTTTTAGATGTCCAATTAAGAGAAATGTATATTATGGAGTAAAATGTATTTGGGTTCCAAAAGGAACTAAATCTAACATTCAATGACCCAAAAGTATTTGGGTACCAAAAGGTACAACTTGAATTTGTTTTGTAGGTACCACAATCAAGGAACGGTGGAGAAGTTCCTTGATGAAAGCTTGTGAGAATAATCACTTGAGTATGAGCTAGGAGAAAAAGATGAGGCAAGATGATTTAATTATTTTGGTAACAATTCTGGCCATATTAATTTTGTTGAATGAATCATGATAAATGAATTTGCGAAAGTATGCTTGTATGTTTACATGATAGAATTATCATTGTGTATCACATTGAGTGATTTATCATGATGCCTTTGTTTGATTTTGATGATTGTATGGTCTTAGATTTCATCTTCTTAAATTGTCTATCATCATTGTCCATCTCTTATATATGTGTGAATTCATATGTTATTAATGGTGTTATATCATCATTCGGATAACCGGATTTCCTAAGCCTCCTCTCTGCCTCAAAACCGGATAACCGAATTCAAGAGGCAACTTTCTGCCTCAAACCGGACTACCGGATAGCAAAACCGGAGAGCTGGTTTCGCGTGGAACCTTGCTGGATTAAACCGAATTTCCAGTTAAACTCATCCTGCAAGCCGGTTTTGATGTTGCAGCTTCTGGTCACAACCGGGTAGCTAGTTAGTGCAAACCAGCAAGCCGGTTTCGGGAGCTATTTCCACTGTTCTTCTTCCTTCTTCATTTGGTCTTCACATGTTCTTTCTCTCTCCAAAACCGTGAGATGCTCACCTCTATTTTCATTCAATTTCTCTTCATTTCTAAAATCATTTTAATTGATTCAAACTTACTCTTTTTACTCAATATTTTGAAAATCCGAATTTGTGCATTTTGAGTATTTCAAATTACCACTTCCATAAATGAGCTCTCTTTATGGATTTTACCATAGTTTTCTATTATATTATGCACTTACATTTTCATATGCATTGTTGCTTTCATTGTGGATTGATGATGATTATTGGTTGATATTTGGATGTTTTATATTTGGATAATGTGTTTAACATTGAGTGCTTTATCATGATGCATGGTTATATATATAAGATGATAGCTTGTCAACTCATCATGATGGATTTGTTTTGATTTTAATGATTATTTAATGCCTAAGCATGACAAATAAGTGATATGCTTTAATTCTCAATCTTTGAATTCTTACATATTTCATGATTGTGTGATGTATATGCATGATAGATGAGTTATATGTTATTTCTTGTATTATAAATGATCATGGTGGAGAATTTGAAAATCATGCATTTGAGATTTTTTTTTTAATGATTTTCCATTGAGCATAAATTTTCATCACTTAGGACTCCACAACAAAATGGAGTTGTAAAGAGAAAGAATAGGTCTATTAAAAAAAATTGGCTAAGACCACATTGATTAGACATCATCTCAATAATACTCTCTATGGGCTTTGGAATTATAGAAAACCCAACATTAGCTATTGCAAAGTTTTTGGATGCAAATGTTTTATTTTGAGTACAAAAGATAATCTTGGCAAATTTGATCCAAAATTTGATGTTGGTATTTTTCTTGGCTATTCAAACACAAGCAACTTATGGAGAAAGTGTATAACAAAAGAACTTTGATTGTGGAAGAATTTATACATGTTATATTTGATGAGTCTAATTCTTCCTCTACGGAGAAAGTTGTTGTTGATGATAATGTAGATGAAAAGCTACAAGAAGATTATCAAATGATAACCAAAAGAATGCACCACTTGAAAATCAAGAGGAGCAACATGAAGAAACAAATGCGGAGTAAAATGAAGGTACTTATCAAACACTCCCTAAAGAGTGGAGGTATGTTTCTTCTCACCTTAAGAACTTAATTTTGAAAGATCCATCACAAGGTGTAACTACTATATCATCACTTAAAAATATATGTGAGCATTTGTAATAATGAATTTGATCACTTGTTCTTAACTCATAATGATGGCTTATCTTAATAGCTATGTTGATTTTGATGATCTTATATTGCAATTATACACTTATGTTTTGCTTAAGATTTGAGACAAAGAATATGCTTTGATAATTACATGTATTTGAGGAAGTTTGATCTTGTGGGATCTATGATTGGTGAATGAATGCATTTTTTGTACTATATTGATATATTGTCAAATATGCATTATTTGCTTTAAATAATATCGAAAAGGGGAGAAATACATATACTTCGAGAATTTTAAGCATATGAGATTTTTTTTGGGTTATATTAAAATGTCACATTAGATCTTTAATGAATTTAGTTGTCTTGATTTCTAAAATGTGATTGATAATTATGGAGCTTGAATATTTGATAATATGCATGCCAATTTGGTAAAGAAATCAAAACCTCTTTGCGAAGAAGAATTTTCAAAAATTCGGCATAAACTTGGAATGATTTGATTTCTTGATGATTTTGGTAATTGATGATTATATGTG